>CAUYPK010067665.1:0-78039 GCA_963574355.1 Loris lydekkerianus | reverse complement strand
GAGATATGCAGAATGTGGTTAAATAATCTAACATATATATAATTGGAATTACACAAGGAGAGGAGAAAGAGACAAAAGTTGTATGTTGTAGTAATTGAAAAGATAATGATTTAAAGTTTCCCAAAATGGATAGAAAAAATATTCTCAATATTCACAAAGCCGTAGGAACTTCAAGCAAGATAAATATATATAAAAAATACAGGTACATCTTAGAAAACTTCTGGAAACCTAGAAAAAGGGGGATAAGGAGTAAGCCACACTAAAAAAGATTGTCCCCAAAGAATAGCAATATGACAGATGATGAGCTTGTAAACCAAGAAATAGAAAGACTTGGAATTCAAGAGAAATGTGATCTAGCTCTTGTGATTGATGAAGGTTATCCTGAGGTTGTTACTGAAAGGAGAAACTCAGTCTATTAGCTTGCCTCTGACCTATCAGTAGAAATTAACTTGCCCAGATTAGAGAACGAGACAGTGGACATTCAAAATGTGAAAAGTTTCAAAGTAGTTGTCTTTTGTAGTTAACACATGACAAGAGGCAATGCTTCAGTCTCATTGGTCTTTCACATTTCAAAAGAAGATAACAGGATCCTTAACTGGTAGAGGCCAAATAAATGGCAGTGTATTATTAGGAGCAATATTTACCACAATAAACACCGGGAATGCCTTTATGATCGGGGATTTCAACCTGCAGAGATTTTGGCAATAGCTAATTGACCACAGAGCCCCTAGAAATAAATAGACGGACCTAATTAAAGTGCTATTTGACAGATAAGCAAAATTATTTTAGTTCAAGTTTAGCAGAAACCTGGTTTGAGTCACAGCAGAGGAAACTAATGCTGTTATCTACATTAAAGATCCCTTTTTCAAAGAAATGGGTCTCCTTGTTAAATGAGAGGCTATATTTCAGTAACCCTCTGAGTGTCTCTGCCATATATCTTAATTAGTATGAGCTACTATAGCAGAATACCATAAAATGGGTGGCTCACATAATAAACATTTCTTTTTCTCAGTTCTGCAAACTGGAAGTTCAGGATCAGAGTGTCTTCATGGAGAGGGCCCTCTTTCTGGTTATGTACTCAGATGGCCTTCCTTGGTGAGTGCATACAGAGACAGAGTGTGCAGTAGTCTCTTTCACTTCCTATAAAGATAAAAAATCCATTGTGGGGCTCTACCCTCATGACCTAATTACCTTGTAAAGGTACCATCTCCTAATATAACCCTACTTAGGGTTCACTATAGTTCACATATTTGTTTCTTCCAAACCTCAGGTTGAAATTCAATCCCCAACATTGGAGGTGGAGCCTAATAGAAGATATTTAGGTCATGGGGGCAGATTCCTTGTAAATTGCTCAACACCCTCCCCCAGGACTGTATGAATTGTTACTCTTTTAGTTCCTGCAAGAGCTGGTTTAAAAAAGAGCCTGGCACCTCCCACTGTCTCTTGCCTCCTCTCTTGCCATGTGATCTGAGCACGTACTAGCTCCTGTTCACCTTCTGCCATGAGTAGAAACAGCCTGAGGTTATCACCAGATACACCATCTTGAACATTCCAGCCAACAGAACTGTGAGCTGAATCAACCTCTTTTCTTTATAAATTAACCAGTCTCAGGTATTCTTTTATGGCAACACTAAACAGACTAAGACTGGGTTTCAACTCATACATTTTGGAGGAGACACAAACATGTAATCCATAACACCAGAAATCACAGGTATATACTGCAATTCTCCACCAAAGCCATCTCTACAAAGCTAAGGGGCTTTGCCATCCAAACCGCTCATAATGAACTGGGTATTATCTAGTTCACTGAATCATAAAATTAGAAATACACCGATGCATTCCATTGCAAAATGGGAATGGTATATAGGGTTGACCAGGTCTGGAGAATGAATAAGAGGAGATTCTGAGAAGCAAAGGGGTAGTTTGAAATGGATCCCTCCTACTTGCTGCTCCGGATCCTCATTCCACCCTATGTCTTGGAATGACCTTTCCACTTGGTTTTGGCCAACAGGAGGCACCAGCAAGAGATCACAGGGTGGGAACCGACTAAAGTTTGGTTGTTCCCTTGCTCTTTCCCTACTGGTCTACTGATTGGCACTGGTTTTTCCCCTCCTGGAGGGAGGCCACACTTCCTGCCTGGATGTCCTCTCCTGCCACTAGCTACCAACAGAACAGCTTATCCCATTTTTTTACTCCCTTGCCTATGATCGTTCAAACCCAGGAAGGTAAAGAATCTCTCTTTTTCTACCAGTGTTCTTTATCTCTTCTATTTCCCCTCAAACCTGCTCATACCCTTGAAAATAGTTCCTTTATTAAATTTTTTTCAATTACCTCATTTGGCAGTGCCATCTGTTTCCTGTCAAGACCCTGCCTGATATAATTTCTAATTTAAAATGCAAACTTTATCATAGTATTTAATTATCATATATATGAGTCTATTTCTGGACTCTATTCTCTTCATTGACATGCTTAAGTGCTCTTGCACCAATAATGCATTGTTTTAATTAATCTAGCATTATGGTATAGTTTCATATACGATAGGGTAGCAGTTTTTAAATGTTTTGGTCTTGGGACCTCCTTGAAAAGCTCTTGTTTGAGAGACAAATGAATCAAAATTTTCAATATTAGAATTAAACTAAAGACACTTAAAAGTATTTGGTGAGTTACATAAAAATAATAACAAATCCCTCATTTGTTTACATATTTTATGGATGAAACTACATTTTCCAAAAATTTTAGCAAGTCCTTAATTACTTTATTTTTTTTTTTCAAATCGTCTTAAGATTTGAAAGAAATAGATTTGGCTCAATATAAAACATTTATAGCATGTATTTACATTCAATCCAGGGTGTCCATAAAGTTTGTGTGCAATTTAAAATAGTCAAATGCACACAAACTTTATGGGCACCCTGTATATTGCAATATTGTTTTGCTTTATCTATATGAAGAAAATTTTACCTAATACAGATATTTAGTAAGAGAAGGGAGAAGTATTTTAATAGTCTCTTCAAATAATTGTGGTTTTTCTTTGGTCATTATTGAACATTGACGAATAGGTTTTTTTTTATTGATATATAATATTTAACATTTATGTAATATATGTGATATTTTGTTACATGTATAAAATATGTAATGATCAAGTCAGGATCTCTGAGGTTTCTATCACTGAGAATTTGTCTTTTTGTGTGTTGGAATACTTCAAATCTTTGCTTCTAGCTACTTTGAAATATACAGTTATTTCTAATGTGGAATCTGAAGCCACATCAATAATTTTTTATGTTTAAAATTTATCAGCCTATCATTCAAATATGAAACTCAGATATAAACATAATTTTATAGTATCATGCATTGGTCTTTTGGAAATAGTGATTTTTCTGAATTATGCAAATCTCTTTAATATCAAGAAATTATATTAGACAATGTTAAAAAATCAGTTAATATCATTAGAATGTCAGTCATCAGAAAAACTTTCACTACTGAGAAGCTCTAAAACTCATGGTGGCAGATACAAATTTTCCAAAATCATAATTGTCACTTGAAACTTCAAATTTTATCATTGGTAACAAATAATGGCAGTTTTGCTTCATTTATTTTTCAGAAAATATTTGTCAAATATTCCAGGTCTGAATAATCACAGTTTGTTGGGCCACTCTTTCTAGTAAAAGTGGTAGCTGGTTCAGTTTATCCCTTAAACAAACTCTTAAATTCTGTTCATTGACAGCAAGATTCTATTTCAACATTCAGTAGAAGTGCTTTACCTGTACTTCCTGCTCTGTCAAACTGGATGTTCCTGATATCTGTACTCAAAGATCAAGATTTAATAAAACTAACAACTACTGCTCTTCCTCCTCCTCCTTCCCCTTCTTCTTCATTTTGTAGGGTAAATGTGTCATGGAATTTTGTTTCCTTACCCTGCTTGGTTCATGGGAAAGTGCCAGGAGTTTACCCACTCACTGCTTCTGTACCATCAGAATAGATAGCAACACAATGAAAAAGGCAATTAACATCTTTGTGTTGTTATGAAAAGAGGTTTGACTTTGTGGACCCCTTTAAAAAAAAAGTCCCAGGGTCTGCAGACCACAAATTGGAAAAGACTTTGGTAGAGTAACTATTCTACGTCATACTAGAGGCCATACACAGAATAATGGTTAGAATTTGGGGATCTTAAAATGAAATTTTTTTTTCTTTTTTGAAACAAATTCTGACTTGACCACTTATTTTGAACATTTTGGCCATTCCACTCTATAGGATACAATAATGCTGACATCCTGGAGCCATTTAAGCAGGTGCTGAATAAATTTTTATTGAACTGATGGCACTAATAAAAAAATGATCTTAGGTCTCGATAGTCAATCGAGTCCAGTATCTTAAGAATGAGATGAACTATTCTTCTTCTATGAAGGTTTTCTTGTGTTCTCCCCTCAACCTCAAGTTGTAATTGTTTTCCAGCATTTTCAAGGTGTTTTGTTTCTATGTAAGCATATTTTGGCTTTTGTTTGATTATAGCCATTTTGTTTTTGGCTTTTGTTTTGATTATAGCCATTCTTTCTCCAACTTAAGCTTAAACTGCTGTAAGCCAGGAGAGGTTTTTTTTTTTTTTTTTGTAGAGACACAGTCTCACTTTATCGCCCTAGGTAGAGTGCCATGGTGTCATAGCTCACAGCAACCTCCAACTCCTGGGCTTAGGCAATTCTCTTGCCTCAGCCTCCCTAGTAGCTGGGTCTACAGGTGACCACCACAACGCATGGCTATTTTTTTTGGTCAGGGCTGGGTTTGAATCCTCTACTCTCGGTATTTGGGGCTGGCACCCTACCCACTGAGCCACAGGCGACGGCCAAGATTTTTGTCTGTATTGTTTCATTTGCTTTTTGTTTGTTTTGCTTTTTCTATTTACAATTCCAATCCAAACTCTGACGGAGTGGGCCTTCATTAAATGGCAGTTGAATGAATAAAAGACAAAAGCTGAGTTGACCCCGAGACCCTTCTAATTCATTTTACACATATTTTAGTTGAAGTTAGGTCATGAAGAAAATATGGTAGATTTCTTTGTTTTTTAAAGACAGACTTTGCTGTGGCTCTGTACAATAGTTATCTGTTCTCTCACATATAGAACACCATCAGTACATTTTTTCTTTTGTATCTTGTTTTTTTAATCATATTTTTAAACTTTTGCCAGAAATTAATTAGTCAACAAAGGATAGAGTGCACAGCATCCTCTTGGAGAAAGAAGGTCAACTATTTAGTGAGGAAATAAAATAACTTCATGCGGTTCTTATTTTGCAAAAGAATAAAAGAGTTTGTTTCTCCCAAATAATGCATCAGACATTTTAATGAAAGAATTTGAAATTCTATTCTAGGGTCAGAAAAATATGGAATGTTCTACGTGCTATTTTGATTTCACCCTTTAGTGTCAACTGGATCACAATTATAACAATTACAGTAAAAAGAAAAAAAAAATAGGTCTTTAAGGGCCCATACTTTATTTTATTTTATTTATTTATTTATTTTACAAGAAATTATGTTCAGTGGAGGTGAAGGTGAAAAGGTACATCCTCCATGCTTTTGGGATAAAGGAATATAGGACCACTAAGTGTACAGGCTATGGTGTGTTAATTATTTTTGTTTTTTTTTTTTTTCTTTTGCAGTTTTTGGCCAGGGCTGGGTTTGAACCTGCCACCTCCAGCACCTGGGGCCGATGCCCTACTCCTTTGAGCCACAGGTGCTGCCTGTTTTTATTCTAAGAATAAGATATATGTTTTCAAGGGCAGGAGTGTATGTAAGCAAGAAGGTAAGTAAATACCACCATTTTCTTATATAATTAATACCTGATGAGTCCAGCTGGGAAACACATTTCTCCAATCAGCTGCCCTGTTCTGTGAGAGGCTTGATGCTGCAGAGTGTAACACATGCCATCACTACTACTGTAGCTCTCTTAAGTTTTGCAATTTTTCAGGGTAAGACCAATGCCTATTGATATTCATTCTTCCAATTTAGAAAAAGCAATTTGAAAACTCTAGTAATTTAAAGAACATATTTTATTTTTGTTTTGTATGGCCCATCTCATTGAATTTACAGTATTCAAATCAAAATATAATAACTTCCCCAGTCTATGTCCCCTAAGTGTTCTTGGAAATCTCATTCAATCAGGGAGCAGTCTCATATTTCAATCATACAAATCTACCTTTAAAAAAAACGAAGACACGCTCTGAATTCTGAATCAAGGAGTAGAGTGTGAAGTGTAAACATGAGTTCGACTTTTCAAATGTCAGGAATGGAAGACATTTAGAGATTTTTCGGTTCAATTCCCTCAATTTGACAGACAGGAAACCTTTCTTAGGTACACGATAACAATTACTATTATGGTCTACTTATTGGGAGCTAAAGATGTGTCGAGCACTGTGCATTCATTATCTGCTTTAATTCTAACATCTCCTTTCCAGATAGGTAGATAACATCTTATAGAAGTGAAATCTAAGGCTCACAGAAGCTAAATAATTTGCTCAGGTGTCTCATCAAATCAGAAAGAGTCAGGGTCAGGATTTGAATCCAGGTCTGTCTGCTTGATGCTCCAGCTCATGTCACAGCCCTGAGAGGATGTTCTGTGAAACTTCAAAAGGAGAAGCTCAGTGGAGTTAGTCCTTTTAAGATGATCTCTTAGTTGCTGGGAATTGGTAGAGATTTACGATGTCAGCTAGTGAGGTGATAATTGGATTTTTAACTCAACTTGGAATGACTATGAGAATGTGATTTATTTTTTCAGTACCTATGGGAATTTTAAAACTTGATATTGAGCTGCAGCCCCAGCAGGTTTCTCTGACATGGTATAAACTGCATTGTTGGGGAAGGGAAAATCATTGCTAGGCATCCTCCATCCTAACAGGGGCATTGGGGCTGACATATGCTCCACAGATGCACCGGCTCTGCCACTGTTAGCTGTATGATTTTGGAACCTCATTTCACTTTCATGTCAGTTCTTTAATTCATAAATTAGTGACAATCAGAAGCACTTAGCAATTGTGAAGATTTAGCAAAAATAATATACTGCACATATATAAAAGAGATGATGAAAAGGCCATACAGATTGACATATCATTATCATTGCACTAAAAGTTGCCAGGTGTTTGCTAAGTGAGTGTGAGTAATGAAGTCAGTGCATGAAAAAAATCTACAGTAAATGTTATGGTGTAATATGTTTCACATATTTTTTTGTTAGTTTATGCTTTTTTTCTTCAAAATATTAATTAAGAGAGTATGAGTATTTTGGTCACATGGATACCTTGTATAATGAATGCTTAAGTCAGGACTTTTGATGTGCCTGTCACCAGAATAATGTTACCCAATAGGTAAGTTTTTATCCCGCACCCTCCTCCCACCTTCCTCATGTCCTTTATATAGCTTTGTGTCCATGTGTAGCCATTGCTTAGATTCCACTTATTAATGAGAACATATGGTATTTGATTTTCTATTCCTGAGATATTTCATGTAGGATAAAAGTCGTCAGCTCTATCCACAGTGCTGCAAAAGACATAATTTCATTCATTTTATGGCCAAGTAGTACTCCATGGTATATACGTAGTAGCACTCCATTTTCTTTGTCCATTCACAATATGGAATGTGGAATTAGGCTGATTCCATATTTTTGCAATTGTGAATTGTGCTATGGTAAACATTTAAGTGCAGGTGACTTTTTGATAAAATTATTTCATTTCCTTCAAGTAGATACCCAGAAATGGGATTGCTAGATGGGAGGGTAGGTCTATACTTATTTCTTTGAGAAATCTCCATATTTTCCATAAAGATTGTACTACTTTGCAGTCTCACTAACAGCCTATAAGCATCCATTTCTCTCTGCATCCATGACAGCATCTATTGTTTTTTTTTCTTATAAGTATTTATTCTTAGTATAGAAGATTATAATTTTAAGATTCCATACTACTCATATTTCAAAGACTATGAAAGTGGAATCAGAAAGCTAAAAAAAAAAGGCAGTAAAGAGAATTTGTAAAACAGTAAAAAAAAAATAAGGCAGTAAAGAGAATTTGGAAACAATTTGGTTTCACTTTATTTGAATCAGATTTTCAAAAAAGACATTATGTCCATAAATATTTTCGGAGAGAAGTACAAAAACTTACATCTTTTACAAAGATTAAGATAGTCAAAGGAATCTGAAAAAATCTGAAAAAATCTGACCAAGATTGCCTGCTCTTACTGTATTCCTGGTTTCACTTTGTATTTCAATGTAGAAATATAATAAAATTGATAATAAAGTTACAGTAGACATTCCATGATAATTCTGGGAGGAAGGAAGTCTTGTAAAATACAGATGTAGTCAAACGGTTTGAGAGGCATTCTGGTCAAAACAGTCCTGTATGTCATACTCTAGGAGAAATCATTCACCTCCCTCTATTGCTTTTGTGGAAGTAGGTTTCACATAGTAAGGTAAATTCTGAGCTTCAAATAATTCAGGTTCCCCCAAATTTCTGCAGTTGCCTTAGAGTTGGCAAGTGCTTTCACCAGTTCATATGTGGCATCCTTTGAAGCTTTGTCATGTTCCACAGATTGGTCCACCACAAATTCTACAAAACTTGGACTATTAAACATAAGTTTCTGAGCCCAGGGTTATTTTGCATGGCTGTGAACATTTTTAAGGCAGCATAGTGTGATTCAGGGAAGGGTTTATTACTGATACAACAGAAGAGCTTCAGTGGGTCCTGAGATAAAGAAGAAAATAAGGATTCTGTCATCCTCAGTAGGCCATCAGTTTGCTGCTCAGGTGGTATTTGCTGCTCCGATGATATTGCATCTGATCATCTAATTTTCAGCTCTGTTGAGGCAGTCTTTGCTTGATGTCCTATTCCTGTGAGCAAGAGTTCAAAGTGAGGTCCTGTTTTCTGTAAAACCTGTTTTCCTTCAACATTGGATCCTAGGATTCCAACTGTATCTACTGCTACACCATGGTGGGGTCCTGACTTTCTGTTCATTTCAAAGACTTTTCCACAAAGAAAGGATAATGTTCATGTCTATTGAGGACTCTCCATGACAGCCAGAGTTCTAAAAACTTCACAAAACCTGGCAAATAGAAGCTAGAGAAAGGGTCTGAATCTGCCTGTCCTAACAATAGAAATTAGAAATCTGGTCAATAACTCCTTCTTAAACCAGGTGCTCCATGGTTCTCTAGGATGAGTACATGCCAGTGATGTCACTATTTCTATACAGCGAGCTCTGAGTAGTACATCCTCACCTGTCAATTCTCTCAGGAGCTGAATTGCAAACTCACTTGTGGTACAATACTTTAAAGATTCTGATGACAGAAGAATCTCCATAGTTAGCTCATGTACCCTGTATTGAACAATACCATTTGTTTCATTGCACTTTGCAAATCATCTAGCAGGTTGCTTTCAGATTAAATTTCCAGTACAGCCTAGGTTAGTGATATTCTTGAGAGGGATCTGATGGCCACTTCAGCTACAGATAGATTCTCTCCACTAATGCAATAAACAACTTATTTTAGTGATTCAGCATTCTTTGGAATCACAGCAGCAGCATCAGAATTTTCAACAATTCTTCCAACGTGGAAAAGAGTGAGCATGTTTGCAGAATCATCAGTGTGAGTTAATCCCTTCTGTAGGTCAACCCTGATGTTCTGGGCCACATGAATTGATTTCACAGCAAGCAGGCTCTCCAGAATGGATACACACAAAATTAGTCTTTTCATGATGGTTCTCGTTGAATAGGGAGAAAAGCAGACCAAGGAGCAGCTCTGCAGCTTGCTTGTCAAGCTCCTTGAGCAAGACCATTGAGTGAAGCACACACAGTTCCTTCCAGCTTCACCACCTCCCTCAACAACGCCGTGACCCGGGCTGCCATCTTGTCCCTCCCACTCACCAACATCATTTTTTTTTTTTTTTTTTTTACTTTTTAATAATGGCCATTCTGATCGGTTTAAGGTGGTATTTTATTGTAGCTTAAATTTTAATTCCTCTTATGATTAGTGGTGATGTTGAACTTTTTTTCATGTTTGTTGAACATTTGTCTATCTTCTTTTAAAAACTATTGATGTGTTTTGCTCACTTTTTGGATGAAGTTGATTCTTGGGGTTTTTTTTAGTACATTTGGATTCTTTGTAAATTCTATGTATTTGTAAATGACATTAGGCATTTGTCTGATATATAGTTTGTGAATATTTTACCCCATTTTGTAGGTTGTCTGTTTGCTCTATTAATTATTCCCTTTTCTGTGCAGAAGATTTTTAATTTAATTAAGCCCTGCTTATTTATTTGTTGTTGCTGTATTTGCTTTTGGGATTTTAGTCATAAATTTTTTTTGCCTAGACTGATGTCTAGATGAGTTTTCCCATGTTTTCTTCCAGAATTGTACAATTTGTATTGTTTTATGCCTTATGTTTAAGTCTTTTATCTATCTTGATTTCATTTTTGTATATGGCAAAAGATAGTGGTCCTGTTTCATGTTTCTACATGTGGTTATTTGAATTTCTCCAGCACCATTTATTGATTAGGGCTTCCTTTCCCCAGGGTATACCATTGTCTTCTTTGACAATAATCAATTGGTTGTAGGCAGATGGTTTTCTCTATGGGTTCTCTATACTGTTTCATTGGTCTATGTCTCTACTTTTATACTAGTACCATACTGTCTGGTGACTTTAGCCTTGCAGTATAGTTTGAAGTCAGGTAATGTGATGCATCCAGATTTATTCTTTTTTCTTAAGATTTGTCTACATGGGCTCTTTTTTGGTTCCAAATGAAGTTTAGGAGTATTTTTTTCTAGATCTGTAAATTGTGATGTTGATATTTTGATAGGGATTACATTAAATCACTTTCACTTCTTAACATGCATAAGAATTACCTGGAGATCTTGTTAAAATACAGATTCCCTCTAATAAAGTAGGTATAGAGTAGAACTTGAAAGTTCCCACCTCTAAAAATCTCCAAGGGAATACAAATTCTGTAGGTCCACAAACCACAGTTTGAATAGCAAGGGTCTGGATTACAAAGATATTTCAGTGTTGATACAACTTATGGGGTTTGAAACATTTAACTTAAGTACCAGATAGTCCTAAATGAAATTTTAGAAATGCGCAGGCAATGAACACTGAAAGTGGAATTATTTAGCAAAGGGATTATTTATTTAGTATCTACCTTTTCGTAGAAGAGGAAACTAGATACACATATATATACACACACACAAAGGAAAAGTGCCTTTCTGAATGGCCTCCTAACTAGCTGATGGAAGATGCCAATTCTCCTGGCCTAGGGACATTGGTAGGCCAGTCTAGACAGTTTCTCCTGACAGAATAGCTTCCACTCTCTAAATTTAGTCACACTGCATAATCTTTTAAGAAAGTGATGCTACATTGTCATCGAAAACATTAAATAATAAAGCTTATAAGATTAAGAAGATAAATCATGAGTTCCTGGAAAATGAAGTTGAATAAAATTCTTCCATTTTATTGAGCATAAAAATCTACTGCAAATATTGTTTAAAATGGAGATTTCTGAATTTCATTCTCAAAAATTTTGTTAGATTGTGCCTGGGCTGGAGCATAGGGACCTACATTTTAAGCATCTTTAAACGTGTTCCAGTTGGCTTTGATGCCAGGGAGTCTAAAGGCAACATTTGCAAAACAATGAATTAGAAAAAAAGTAAATGTATAACACTCTATGCACTACCACCTTCCAAGTATTTAGTACTATCAGATTTCCTCCCTCATTTTGACAATCTGGTGAGTTTGTAATGATATAATATGACTTACATTATAATTATTTGTCTGATTACTAATTCAGGTGAGCATTTTATGTATTTCTATATTCTTTTTCTTGGATTTATTTATTCGTGAAGTTCCCTAGTATTAGCAAGCTGTTTTCCTAATATTGGTTTATTAGTAATTTTTCATTTGAAATTAGACACTCTATGGCTTTTATTCTACTAACAATGTCTCGAGTGGAAGTTCTTTAAGGAAGATAAATTTATCAGTTCTACTTTTGTGGTTACTGCTTTTTGCATCTTTATTAATAAATCCTCCTACCCTGAGATCTTGAATATTTTCTAAAAACTCTATATTTTGTGTTTTTATTACATTTATCAAGTAATTTTTATATATGAAGTTCAATGTTACTTTTAAATTATTAAAATTAAGCTAAAATCTACTTATAAAATGTACAAATATTACCTGCCCAATACAGAACATCTTGAGAGATGTTATATACCTATGTAACCAACATACAAAAGTATGCTTATGTTTACCTCCCAGAATTTTTATCTTCTCTAGAGTTACTGAGGTATACTTGTAAAATAAAATTGCATATATTTATAATATATATTTTTATATACATGCACATTGTGAAATGATCACCACAATGTAGCTAATTAACTTTCCTATTTTAGGCAATTCTATCCCCATAGCTTTCTTTTACTTGGCACAAATTTTAATTTATCATTTTCCTTCCTATGAGTCCTTCTTTCCTTCCTATAGATTAGAGTTCCACCTGGAATCATTTCT
The DNA here is from genome assembly GCA_963574355.1 of Loris lydekkerianus. Taxonomy (NCBI): domain Eukaryota; kingdom Metazoa; phylum Chordata; class Mammalia; order Primates; family Lorisidae; genus Loris; species Loris lydekkerianus. Next base: position 65,522 of record CAUYPK010067665.1, on the reverse strand, counting down.
ACTTAGCCTTTCTCTTATTATTTCTTATATTAGAGGCCTACTGCACTAAATTCTTGCAACTTTTTTTCTTAAAATATCCATATTTCACTTTCATTTTTGAAGGACATTTTTATTAAACATAAAATTCTGGGTTGGCAGTTACTGTTACTAAATATTGCTGCTCATGATGCTAAAAAACATCTTTTGAAAATAAGCACTAAAAGAACTCTCCCCCAGTCTTATGGAAATAATGACCCTTCCCCATATAATCCAGACAAGACTCATGGATACCCTCCTCACTCCTTACCTATGACAAGAAGACCAGACACGATCATTCAATTGTTCTTTGCTTCACAAATGAGTAACTGCACTGCATGCTATTCATAATAAAATGCTTATTAACCAAACCGGGCATGATTCTCTTCTTTCCCCAGGTGCCTAAACTTTGATTCACCCTCAGCCATCATACAGACCCTTCTTAAAATTTCTTCCAAAAAACAGTACAGCCTCAGGGTAAAACATTCCCAACCTGCTATCGGTTTTGAAACTACTCTTTCATCCCACTGGTTCCTTCTCATCTTATTTGCTCCTCTCTATAACAGAAACACCTTTTTTATCCTAACTCTTGAGATGTCTATAGTAAAAGTACTCTCCCCATTTTAATAGTCCCTTTTCCCTTCTTGCCATAGTCCTTTTGAATAAAAGGTTTTCTTACTAAATCCAGATTTGTTTTTTGACATTGCATAGCAAAGAATCCTAAAACAAATGTATATGTATGTATACATAGGTATATAGTTTATTACATATATATTATATGCCTAGTTTATCTCATGGGTTGAGTAGGATCATCTGGGTGGTTCGGATTTATGTGAAGTCAACCAGAACTACTCTAAAGCGAATGCTCAGATGGGTTGAAAAGTCTAACTCATTCACATGGGCTGGCTGTTGATGCTGGCTCCTGGCTGAGAGCTCAGCTGGGGCTGTTGACTAAAGTGCCAACAGATGATATCTCTATAAGCTTGGGCTTCTCATAGCATGGCAGCTGATTTCTGAAAGGGAGAAAATGTAGGAAAGAGGAAGCAGAACCTGCCAATCCTTTTAAAGCCTGTGTCTAGAACTGGTACAGTGTCACATCTGCCATATTCTGTTGATTAAGCAAGGACAGACCCAGCACAGACTCAAGGCAATTGAAACAAACGCCCTCTTTCCTTGGGAGGAATAATAAGGAATATGTGGACACCTTTAATCCATCACAACATCCCTTCAAGGGATCATCCTATGGAAATGGGCCCAAACTGAAGCTGGGTATCTCACATAAATACCTACCAGAGTATGCACCTTAGGCAAGATATTGAATATCCAGTTGGCTAGGCATAAACCAGTCCATCAACCAGTGATTGCACAGCAAGTTTATGAATCAAGTAGTTATTTTCTCAGGGCTAGAAGTCATGCTTGTGTTTTTCATGGAGACTGATGTAGCTGATTGACTCTGAGCTTACAATATTATACCATCTACTACAAAGAGACCAAATAGCCGTTTGTTTCAAGTTGATTATGAAGAAACACACCCACCCCAAAATGGAGGAGGAAAACAACTCTTTCTGACTAAAATTGATGTATATTCTGGAGATAAGTCCTCCATTCCTATCTTCACCACCTCAACCCACTATTTGAGTGCTCAAAGATTGTCTGTTTTACTGACATGAGATTGAACATAGTATCTCCATGAGCAACTGATCCACTTTATAGCAAACAAAGAACAGCTGTGGGCATATGACCTTGGCATTCACTATTCTCACCATATGCTATGGCACCCTGGGCTTCCAGCCTGAGAGAAAATTGTAGAAAGCTATGAAATGCACATCTGTGTACTTACATGCAACACTTTTTTCAGGTTGGAGTGCTGTCCTTCAAAGCATGATACCTACTTTGAAGCAACAGCTAGTATGTATTGCTGTGTACACTACAGGAATATAGACCTCAAGGTTTGGAAATAGGAGTGGCCCCTCTCACTCTCACTGTAAGGGTCCCTCTTGAACAATTTGTGCTTCTTCTCAATACCTTAGACTCACTGAAATAGAGGCCATGATTCCTTGAGTGACAGTCTACCAGGGCCACAGTAAGGGTTTCAATAGAACTCACACTACACCCCCTGCCTGGTCATTTCATACTCTTGGGTCCTGCATATTAGCAGGAAAATATTGGAGATACTATAGCAGCTGGATGAATTAACCCTGATTACAAGGTGATATTAGGATTGAGGTCTCATGGTGATAGGATGAAGGAGCATAACTTGAATGTAGATCTACTTGGCTATCCCTTGACTGACAACCACGAACAGAAACTGAAGTAAACACAGACTGTTGAGTGCACATATGCAGAGACTTAGATTCATTCAGAACAAAATCTGTGTTACCTCATTGAGCAAGTAACCTAGACCAGCAAATGAGCTGGCCAAGGGTGCAGGAAACCTACAATGAACAAAAGAGAAGAGGAATAATAAATATCAATAAAACCTCAGGACCAACTATAATGGGACTATAGTTCATCCATTCTTCTATTATAGTGCTTCCTTTTTAGAAATTATAGTAGTCACCACTATAAAGAATTGGTCACAGAATAGAATCAGCCTCATATGGGACATATGTAGATCCAAGCAGTGCAAGGCATTGCCTATAGCAGGCTCATGGTGCCATGATCGTTTCCCACCAGCTTTGATGACCATAGTGCACACTACTTCAACCTCCAAATGCCATCACTTGAATGTCTTCTCCTGAGGGCGTTTTGTGGTCACTGGCTATTAATGTACACAACCCCAGAGGTCCATGAAATTAATATCAGCTAGCTGATGATTAGCGGGAATCAGTATATAAACATTTCAGTTCCCTCATCTTTTAGGTGGGGTAACTCTGAGGGACAGATTCTATACCACATTCTAGGGTTCACAAGCTGGATTAAGATCCAATTACCTGTAGAAGTGAATTTCTTAAAAAATGTATTATTTTTCATTATTCACCCCTATTCTTCCATTTCCCCCCCCTATTTTTAGTTCCATGTTTTCCAAGATTGCTTCCCAAATAAGCTAATTTCATACTCCCAACCTTGTCTCAGAGTCTGCGTCTTATCTAAACTAAGTCAACTTCTTATTGTACTATTTGATGGAACTTCAGGATTCTTGAGAGTAAAACTGTGTGTTAGGCTCAGGGATTCAAATGCCCAGATCAAGCACCACATAAATGAACTGAAAACGTTTATGTATGCTCTAAATGAGATCTGTATTTTCCCATAGCTGTAGCGTTGAGACTGGTAAATATCAAACCAGAATCTCACTCTGTGGCTGACTGAATTATGATGAAAGTTGAACTCCAAGCCTCCCCCCAACAATATATCTACTCATAAAGAGAGGGAATTAATTGGGAAGGAACAGGATCCTAAAAGTTCGAATAGGAACATGTGATGAAGCTAGGGGCCCCTAAACTCTGATGAATCTTCTTTACCAGTGGAAGCAGCCTTTCCATCCCCAGTGGAAGAGGTATCTCCATTCCTATCTGAGAGGATTAAAACATGCATTGCCTGAGGAAACTCTAGGTCCTAACCTGAGACAGTTGCTGCAAGACAGTAATGATTCTCCTCAGGACCTATCTCCACTACCTCTCTTTGATTCTAGACTCAAGTCCTGGTAGGTCCCTAAAGGTAAGGTACCACATGTGATACATGAGAAGATTTGCTTTACATCCTTCTTCCCCAAACTACCTGAGTTTTCTAATTTATATAGATTGAAATCTGAGCATATGTGGGATTGATATTATGGGTGTGGGATGATAGTAAAAGAAACGTAAAGTTGAAAAAGTCATAATTTGTAGCTATGGGTTCACTAAGCAAAAATTCTGCATTTAATCGTACATCACAGGGAATTAGAAAGGGCTCTAGAAGTTTATTTGTTTGGTTGGCTAAAAATAGACCAAATGGTGACTCACAGTGAAGTGCCAGGCATGCCCTGGTTTAATGTAGAGAAAGGGATTCAAAGGCTTGAGTAGATTGGAACACTAGAGTGGATTTATCATTGAAGAACTACTCATCCACCCTGGAATGGTCCAGAAGATATATCTTTCACTATGCCAGTGAGAAACAAATTTGAGAATGGAGTCCCAGTATCCTCTGTGAGAGCTCTGTGATCGATCTCCGGATGATCTTCTCCATAGTGAAGAGCTTGTACTAGGAATTATGAACCCTGAATTGGGAAACTCAAATGCAATGGGAGTAATTAGAACCCAGGGTAGCAAAAAATAAGTGGTAGTACTCAAATGTCAAATATTTACAGGAGGCAAAGATACCAAAGGATGTGATCACTGTAATGGACTGTAGAATCTGATTCGTGCAGGTCTACGCCATTGGCTTTTTTATCATGGTGTTCCTGGAAGTGAAATAACTGGGAAGTTTACTTAATGCTTCACTTGATCTATATAAGTAGAAAAGTTCTATAAGACAAAGAAAAAAAAAAAAGTCTGAATCATAAATCAGACAGTCATATACCTTTAATCAATTGCTAACCTTGAGCCAGTTTAAGTAGAAAAGTTCTATAAGACAAAAATTAAGTCTGAATCATAAAGTGGACAGTCATATCTCTTCAATCAATTGCTAATCTTGACTAGTTTACAGACCCCAGACCCAGATCCCTTAATGAAGGAGTTACTGTCATTCAGTTGTATACAGGATAAATTAGATGGAATCTTGTCACAATAAATTGTCTTGGTTTGAAGGTTAAGTATGAGTTAAGGAGATGTGTATGGGTGAAAAGTTAACAGGGTGAATTTATGGTAGTGAATTTGATGCGTCAACTTGACTGGGCAATGTGGTGCCCAGATATTTAGTCAAACATTATTCTGAGAGTTTCTGTGAAGGTATTTCTGAATGAGATTAACTTTTATTTTTTGAGATTAATATTAAAATTGGTAGACTGAGCAGAGAAGATTGACATGCAAAATGTAGATGAACCTCATGCAAATAGTTGAAGGTCTGAATATAAAACAAATGGACCCTCCCCTGAATAAAAGGAAATTCTTCCTATCTGACTGCTTTTTACTGGGATAGTAGTTTTTATTTATTTTTATTTTTATTTTTTCTTGTCTTTGGACTGGAACTGAAACATCAGCTCAAGCCCAGGGGTGGAGCCTTCAGACAACAACTCCTAAACACTTCTTCACTCTCTACCTTGCCTCTCTTTCTCTGTCATCACTGTCATGTATTTTTTTCCTGCTTTTAGATTTATTGTCTTCATGTATTGTCTGGGTATGGAAAAAGAGAGTTCCACACCCCAAAGCTAGAATGAATCCTGAGGGAAGAGAGTAAATGGGTAGCTTGGGGCAGACATTATAGGCTTTTTCTCTGACTCTGGCCTTCAAGATGGATCTGCATAAAGGTCAAAAATAGAGAGTGTGGGTCTTGAGGAAATATTTTCAGGAGGCCAATATACCAATTTTTGCTTTAGGCAACTTGAGCTTGTTTCTATTACAGGCCAATGAAATAAAAAAAAAAAAAAATCTAACCCATGGTTTAGGTTATCATGAATAGGAGCTTCTGACAATAGGCTTAGGGTTTAAGTTAAAGTTGAAATAAAGAAAGGAGAAAGTGCCTGAATAAAAGAAGGAGAATATCATCACACATATTTCAAAAGAAGAAAAATGGCATAAGTATTCAAAAGAAGGCCAGAAGCAGTGACAGGATGTATTTTCATGAACACTCGCTTGATAAGGCACAATTATTATTAGGGTCAGCCCAATTACATATTTAGACCTCAGGCCTGTGAGCTCATGCTAATTTGAACAGATGTTCAAAAGAAGTTCATTGCTATTTGCTTGACAGATGGAGAAAATGATACTCACTAATGGCTTAAGTTGCTTTGACACAAACTGATTTCTCTATTGTTAAAACTTACTTGTAATATCAATTGCAAATAGCTTTAACAATCTGAACCTATTCTTCAGTTCTGACATCCTAAGGAGGAACTTTCCAAAATCTGAGATCCTCATTTGAAAGGATATTATGGTTATTGTAACCAACTTCCCCTATTCTCTTCTAAAGGAGAATTGAGAATTGAAAATTTGGGTCATATACATATTCCCACTGCTTGCAGGAGACTGTTAGTCACCTTTGTTGCTGATTGTCATTATTTGAAACTCATCCCCTCTACCTTTGGAAATAAAGGGGATGATTACATTTTATTCACAAGAAGGGATTTATAAAACTTACAACGTTGGAAGAAACAGCTGCTTCTCTTTACTATGGCATTTGCTTTTTTTTTTTTTTTTTTTTTTTTTATTAATTGCATAGAATGTCAGCTGGGAGATGCGACCAAATGTTGAATTGAATGAAACACAAACTTAGTGTTTCCTACTATTCACAAATAATTTATTCCATAATTGTTTTTACAGAAGCAAGTGAAATGTCCTTTAAATAATTTCTCATCAGGACAAAGAAGAGAGAAGACACAATTGAAAGGAAGGCCATTCAGTTGGAAAATGTAGATAAACTGTATAAGAATTAATTACATAATAATTGAAAAACACTTTGTCTTTCTATAGTAGCTTTCAGGGAAACTCACAAATTCTGGTTTAGGGAATAAATTATTTTACTCTTTCAAAATTGCAGATCAGAATATTTAGGATTCTTAATTTTCTCAGGTAAACTTTTCTAACAATCAGCATATTGAGATTAGTGGAATTCAATATTCTAGTAAGTAAAGTTTGGGGATGGAATATTTTGTTGCTATTGTTATTGTGCTTTTTAGAAACTGATACCTTCTCACTTACTTTAGCTGAGTCTTATTGTATCTATTTTGAGCTGAATGTCTTCACTCATTCTCATCAGTCTATTGATATTTAATCTGTAAGGCCCTGTTCTTTTGCAATTTTGGGATGATCTTTCTTCATGTTCTTACTCAGCAATATTTAGATACTCGAAGAAATATATTATTTATCTGCTAAGAGTCACAATGTTAATTCTTTCCACATATTAAATATTTGTATGGCCTTCATATCCACAGCCAATTAGCATGCTTAAGGAAATGGTAACTAACAATTGTAATTATCCACTCAGTGACAAACACCTTCTCATAAATCCATTGAACAGGAACTTACTCAAGGAAGCCACTGTGCTTTAGTTATCTGTATATCCCCTGTGTTTATCTTAGAGCTCTTTTAGGGTTCTCCAGGGAAACAACTAACAGAATATGTTCATATGTATAATATATATATCTTTCCTCCAGGGAAACAGAACTAACAGAATATGTTCATATGTATAATATATATATCTAGAGATTGCAATAGATATTTATTATAAGGAATGGGCTCACATGATTATTAGGCAGGTAAGTTCCAAGATCTACAGGGAGAATTGGAAAACTAGAGATTCAGGACAGCCAATGAATTAGTTCTTGCCTGAATCTAAAGGTCTGCAAATCAAGAGAGCAGATGGTGTAGTTCCTGTCTGAAGGCCATCAGGCTCAAGTTCTGGGCTCCAGCCAATGTTTTAGTTCAAAGGTAGGAAAAAAACTGTTATCCTAGTTCAAAGGCAGTTAGGTAAGAAGGATTCTCTTTTATTCAGGGGAGGGTGAGTTAGTTTGTTAAAATCAGGCCTTCACCTGATTAGATGAGACCCATTCACATTTTGGAGGGCAATATTAAGGTCATGTTAATCACCCCAACATATAATTGCTACTTAATATTTCCGTAGAATGTCTAACTGGCCTCTAAAACTTGATATGCCCTGGGAAGCCAAGGCAAGAGGATTGCTTGAAGCCAGGTTCAAAACCAGTCTGGCCAGCATAGTGAGACCCTTCTCCACAAAAAATAAAAGTAAACAAATAAAAATAAAACTGGACATGTTCAAAAATCATCTCCTGATCTTCATCCACAAAAACTCGTGCATTCTTGTATCTTCTGAGAATGATAAATCTCAGTAAACTCTTATAATCATCCTGTCTCCACTTAAAAAAACAAATCTAGACTCTGAACATTTCTCACCATCTTCCCTGCTACTCACATAGATTAATAGGCCAGAAGTAGTTTTCCTGTTTCTGATATTGCCCCTCTTTCATTTATTTTATACCCAGCAGCCAGAGTGGTCCTTTTGGAGCAAAAAGGCTAATTATGTAACTTTGATCAAAATCTCCCAATAGCTTCTCTCTCTCATTCAAGATAAAATCCACCATTCTTACAATAGTCTTCAAAGCCTTAATTCCTTTCTGACTCCTATAATTCTCTCTCCCTCTGCCCTGCTCCCATCACGCTGGCCCCTTGCTGTTCTAGGATCGTACTAGGACCCAGTCACTTGCTATTCCCTCTGTTTTATTCTCTGGGGAGAATGCTTTTCTTTCTTACCTCCTTTAGGTCTGTATTCGAGTACACCTTTCTAAATGACTTTCATACCACAATGTCTATAATTTGTGACACTCTGACAATCCCTATCTCCTTCCTCTAGCATTGATTGCATCCTGCATAGCATGTTGCATTTATCCTGTTTATTTTTTGCTTCCTTTAATGAGACCCTCTGTTCCCTATTGACAGCTGTATACCCATTGCCTAATAGGATCCCTGATGTATGTTAGATGCTCTGTAAATGTTTGTTGAATGTTGAGTGAATTACTATTTCTAAGACACACACAGAAAACAAACCAAATGTACCAGTTATCTTATCTGCACTTCTAAATTCTCTGCACCCCTTCCCAGTGGAATCTGGGTTAAATTTTCCCAGTAAAAGGCATGCAAACAAATTTGGGGAGCATAAGAGAAGCTATCATCCTCCTCTAGTTTCAGCAGACCAACATTTGGGGACATAGCAGATGTGAGATTGCATTTCTCCCCGGCGTTCTCCTGTAATTCACCTGCTTTAGAACTCCCTCTCTCCTGAAAGCCAATAAGTAATCCTTTATCCCTTCTGGAGGTTTGGCAAGTACCAATACCCTTTATTCTTGATTTACTTTTGTCTGTTTTACCAAACTCTGATTAATATGCACCAAAAATGCTAAGTGTGAATGTATCAGCACACCAATATTAAAAAACACACAAATATTTAGAAATCTTTATCTATCTATAAGCATGACTCTGCCTTTAAGCTAAACTTCCTTGGTGGCCTTTAGTTCTGTCAAGTAATTTTTTTGCAGAGAGGCTGTACCAATCATAGCAGTTTAAGGAGAAGGTTTGAAACTTACTAATTTGGTTGTTATCACTTTCTTTTATCTTTACCAATTTGATAAATCAAAAATAGTATATATGTATTATGTTTAATCTTGTCATTTATTCAAAAGATCTATATTTTCATAGTGTTTCAATGTAATTTTTATGGTTTTATCTTTAGGTTTCTGCTGAGAAAGGCCTTTTACTCTTGAGATTATATAGAATTTTTTTTTCTATGTTTTCTGCTATCATTTTCGCTCATTTGAAAAATCTTGCCATTATTTTTCTCTAAATATAGAACTTTTTGTGTTACTTCTGTTTTTCAATTCAATTTCATTGAACTAAGTATAGATTTTGTTGATAATTCTGTTTCAATTAGTCTTGCATTATACCTTATACTGTATCTTAAAGAATCTCATTTAGAATTCTTATATTTGATTTTTTAAAACTGTTCTACCATGACTACTATTACACAAAGACTTACTCCTTTTTTTTTTTTTTGGAAGTATCTACATTTTGTTCTTAAATATGGATTAGAATTGCAATGTTGATATATACATTTGGAAAGAGTAAAACTATTAATACTGTTAGACTTTCTCAATACTGACTTTATTCTTTTTTACCTTACTTGACTAGTTAATGTTTAATCTATGTTAGTTTTTCAAGAACCATGTCTTGGTTTTATCAAGATTAACTTTTCTTTTTTTAATTTATTTATCCATCCTTAGATTCAAATTTCCTAATCCTTTCACCCTACTTTCTTTGGATTGATTTGTTTCTGTTTTTTTCCCAACTTCATTGCCGAATAGACACCTAAACAATTCTTTTTTAGTAATAAAAGCATGTAGCATTGTGAATTATATGGCAATAGCTTTGGATCATCTCTGGCAATTTGGTATGTGATTTCTATTGTTTTTATAAATATTTCATAATCACACCTTTAATATCATGTTTATTGCTGGAGCTATTTAGGAGAATATTGTAAAAATTTTTAATGGGTGATTTTATTTTTTACATTGTGACCAATTTTCAGTTTTTTTGCAACATAATCAATCACTATTCTCTGTACAATGGAAATTCTGGAATTTTGCTTTGTGACACAGTACCTAGGCATGGTATTATTGCAAAGGTTTTCACCTTCAGGCATTTGTCTGTTAACGTTGTTCTTGGCATCTTACAGCATGCAGATTTACTTTTTTTTTTTTTTTTGAGTTAAATCTGTCTTTTCTGGCTTCTGGGTTTTATATTTTTGTTAGTGAAGTTTAGGTTTTAAAAAATTACATAATACATTTAACTTCTGCCAAACTAGAGTATTTGTATTTCCTTAAATCAAAACCACACATTCACATCATCAGATTTTGCCTACTGTTTTATTCTCCCTGAATGGATTTTCTTTCATCTTTCTGTAGAAATCCTGCCAATTCTTTAAGATTCATTTTAAAGGTTACTTCCTCCATAAATGTTTCTTGATTTGCTTTCATCGTGCAATCAGATGCACCTCTCCCTTTTCTGATTCTCCACCACACCTCATTTGTACCTTTTTTGTGACATCTGATATCCTTCCTTGCACTGAGATTAATTCAGTACTTACTTTTTCCTCATTTAGGTACATATTATATTTAATTGAGTGCAATGACTGCTTTTTCTTCATGTTCATTTTTCCCGACACACTAAATACTTACTGTTTTCGAATGCTTTCAGTGTGAGAGAGACTTTTTCCAATTTAAAATCAAAGCACGGGCTTTAGTTCATTTCAAGTTGCTTGGGAAGAAAAGACAGTTACTTTTCCAACTCGAAGTATCCATTCTGATTAACCTGACAAGATGAACTATGGAGACCTAGGCACGCTCAGAAATGCTAGACAGACTATTAACTTAATAGTTCAGGAGATATGGTTACTATCCTTGTTTCTGTTTTATGTTGCTGGGCTTGAAGAATAGATTTCTCAACTTCAGTTTCTAAGATACCTGAATAAAAATATATTGTTTATCTGTAAAATATCACTAGGGAACTGGCTGTTTCAGTTGTCAGGTTGATCTAAAACACACTTCCTTTTATCCACAGCCTTTCCGTTTCCTTCAACATTTTATGGGTGAAAAATAATCCTTGGGCTTGATTTTTCAAGATACCATCAGGAAGTTCTCTGCTAGGCTCCTTTTTAAGAACCTGTCTGAGCTTTTCCAGCTTCGAGGTTGTAGGGGAGGCCAACCTGCTCTCTACACCTCACTGTCTTGATTTGGCTGTTAGTAATTGTTTCTGAATGGCATTCTTTTTTAAAAAAATTAAATTAATTAAGGAATTTTCTTTTTAAAAATTAATTAATTGATTTTTGTTTGTGTAAATTTAGGGAACACAAGTGCAATTTTGTTATGTGGACGTACTGTACAGTGGTGATGTCAGGGCTTTTAATGTATCCATCTCTGGAATAATGTTAAGTGATTTTTCATTATCTCCCCCCCACTGCATCCTACCCTTCTGAGTTTCCAGAGTCTATCATCCCTCCTCTGTGTTCATGTGTACACATTATTTAGTTCCCACTTATAAATGAGAGCAGGTGGTATTTTTTTTCTGTCTGAGTTTTTTCACTTACGATAATGGCCTCCAGTCCTATCCACATTGCTGCAAAGGACATGATTTCTTTCTTTTTTATGGCTAATAGTACTCCATTGTGTGTATATACCACATCTTCTTTAACCAATCATCTATTGATGGACACTTAAGTTGATTCTACATCTTCGCTCTTGTGAACCGTATACTGCCATAAAGACGTCAGTGCAGAGATCTTTGTGAAATAATCTCTTTTCCTTGGGGTAGATACCCAGTAGTGGAACTGTGGGATTGAATAGTCATTCTATTTTTAATTCTTTAAGAAATTCTTAAATGAAGTTATTTATTTGAAATATTTAATAAAAAAGTTGTCTTGCAAACCCTTTTGAGGATTTATTGCTTTGTTCACAAGTGGAAAATAGTTTTTCTATAAACATCTTTAGGGAAAACTTTAAATTATCCATGCCCATTCTCTCTTCTACACATTCAGGGATGCTTTCTGTTCTTTATAACTACAGTCCTCAGCTCCCGGGCTGTGGACCAGTACTGCTTTGTGGCCAGTTAGGAACCAGGATGCACAGCCGGAAGTGAGCAGTGGGTGAGGGAAGGAAACTTCATCTGTATTGACAGCTGGTCCTCACACTCACATCCCCACATGAGCTCTGCTTCCTGTCAGATCAGCTGCAGCATTAGACTCTCATAGGAGCGTGAACCCTACCGTAAACTGCACATGTGAGAGACCAAGGTTGCATGCTCTGGTGAGTGACAGCATCCAAAATAAGATTGCAGAGCTGACTGGACATAAGCAACACACTTTGGGTGTCATAGTCCCCCATCATCTCCTGATGAAACCATCCAGTTGCAGAAAAACAAGCTCAGGGCTCCCACTGATTCTGCATTATGGTGGGTTGTATAATGATTTCATTATATGTTACAATGTAATAATAATAGAAATAAAGTGCACAATAAATTTAATGTGCTTGAATCATCTCAAAATCATTTTCCCCTTTGACTCCCAGTCAATGGAGATATTGTGTTTCCTGCACCTGGCCCCTGGTGCCCCAAACGTTGGGGACCACTGCTTTACAGTATCACTTGTCAAAGCTTTGATTTGCCATTGTACATGTTAGAGACCCCTCTAATAAGATAATCCTTTGGATTGACAATGTATGTGGACTCCTAGTTGATGCTATTTACATAGATTTAAGCTCAGTGATTAGCTGTATATGTCATAAATAAAGAAAATATCTCAATCCCATAGCGATTGCCAAAAAGCAGAAGAATCTGGGGCACTAGAATTTGATGACTGGTTTTTTCAATTGCATTGATTTTTCTTGCTTTAAATAAGTTTCAGGGGTGCAAGGTATTCTTTTGGAATGTATTGTGTATTTTATACGTGTATATTAGTTTGCTGGGGCTACCATAATAAAATGGCACTGACTGGGTGGCTTACACAATAGGAATTTATATACTTACAGTTCTGGAGGCTGGAAGTCAGATCAAGGGAGTGGGAAGGTTTGACTTCTCTTGAGGTCATTCCCTCATGTCCTCACCTGGCCTTGTCTCTGTCCACTTTCATCGTTGGGGTCTCTCCCTCTTTTCATAAGAATACCAGTCATATGACTCCATGTAATCTTAATTACCTCATTAAAACCTCTATCTGTAGTGCATTCACATTCTAAAATACTGGGGGTTAGGACTTCAACATATTAATTTTGGGGAACACAGTAGTCCGCACATTTATAAAATAAAATATCACATTGTCCTACTTAAAGGGACACTATGTGTAATGTGTTAATTTGGAGTCAATCTTTTTTTTTTTTTTTTTGACTCAATCTTATTGCTGGGAGTGGGAGTTACTTTTACGATGATTGAGTGCAGCAGGGCCATACTGATACCAGATATTTCTAGGGTAAAAGTCTTATTACAAGCATAGTGCTGTTGGCACCCAACCAATGGATCTCATCTCTTATTTCAGATGCAATTTGACATTATAAAAATCCCAGGCCAGTAGAAGAGGTAGTTTAATAAACTGAAAGCAGTGGAGACTTAGGAATACAAAGACCTGCATCTAAATTCTACATCTGCAAAGTATTGGCTGAGTCTTTGAGGCAAATCTGTTAACTTCCCTAGACTCTCCATTTCTAAATCTAAAAAAAGCAAAATAACAAGTTCATATTTATATTGTGAAGATCAAGTCAGATAATACGTGTGGTCATTTGAAAGGGCAATAATACGTGTGTACGGATTTTATTCCATGACTTCTGCTGAGGAAAAGGTTCTGTGCTTTAATATTTTTAAAAACTTTAAAAAGACAGTAATTTTAAGTGAACAAATAGATGTAGGGAGAGAGTATCTTTTATTATTTATTATGGAAATCTTTGCTCTTTTGGACAGAAGGGTCTTGTTTTTAAGCAATTCATGCACCTGATTAAAAAAAAAAAAATTCAAGCTGTACAAATGAGGATATGGTGAGAAGAACAATCTTGTTTTTTTTTTCTCAGTCTAACCTCCAGTTCCTCCCTTCCAATTGGAAAACAACCCCTGCTATGAGGTTCTCATGCTTTTGTCCTCCTCATATGGAAGTACTCTATATCCCCCTCCCCTCTTTCTGTACACACATACAAAAACCCAGAAATCTACTCTGCTTATATTGTTGTGTTTTTTGTACTTTGATCTTTTCACTCAACATTGTGTCTTGGAAATTTCATCACATGATGTCTGCAGGCACTTATGTCTCTTTTCTGGGCTTTTCCTCTTTATTAGATGGGGCTTGAAGCCTGAGAACTGCATCACAGGCATGTTTCTTTCCCAGCTGGCGTCTAATGATAGCCTTCCCCAGGGAGGCACTGTGGGAGTTTAGGAGACTGGAGCAAGAGAGAAGGTGTTTTTCTTCATATGGTTCTGGGACCAACAGTAGTAGTAGCAGGTGGCAGCAGGTGGCAGCAAGTGGCTGCAGATGTCTCTAGGCTCAAACACTATTGCTGATTCCAGAGTAATCACAAGGGTGGCAAGGCAATGGGTTCCAGCAGCTTCTGCAGCAGTTATTCTAGTAAGGTTGGCAGCCACAGTAACAAGGGTGACTTTTGCTCAGTTGCACTGAAAGTACCTTTAGTAGCTTAGTGGCAAGTGCATGGACATGAGCTCCTGCCCAAAGGCAGTAGCAGATTTTTTTTTTTTTTGACAGAGTCTCACACTGTTGCCCTGGGTAGAGTGCCATGGCATCATAGCTCACAGCAACCTCAAACTCTTGGGCTTAAGAGATCTTCTTGCCTAAGCCTCCCAAGTAGCTGGGACTATAGGCACCTGCCACAAGAGCCAGATAATTTTTCTAATTTCTCTATTTTTAGTAGAGACTGGGTCTCACTCTTGCTCCGCTAGTCTATTTTCTATTTTTACTAGAGACAGGGTTTCATTCTTACTCAGGCTGGTCTTGAACTCCTGAGCTGAAGCAATCTACCTGCCTTAGCCTCCCAGAGTGCTGGGATTATAGGCGTGAGCCACTGCACCTGACCTGGCCCAGACTTTTGATTACTAGGTAACACTCATTTGTCCCATTTTCTACTCTTGCCTTTTCAACCTCCAGAAGCTTCCTAATTTCTGGGAAATACCTCCTTGTTCTTTCTGCCATCCTCAACCCTACCCAAGCATACCCTGGCTGTACTCTCTAGAGAGAGGTTTATGTTTTTCTGACTAGATACCAATTAAGTCAACAATTATAGATCTACATCTGTTTAATCTGTATTTTCTTCATCTGTCGTTTTTAATGGCTAAATGGTGTTCCAGAGTGTGTGTACACTATCGTTTAATTAATTGCTCCCTGAGTGTCACATATTTGAGTTCATTTTAGTCTCCTACTGTAATAGTTATTGCTTGCCCATGTAAATATATTTGCATAGTAATTTTCTGGAAAATAAATTAGTTCATCAAAGGGTTAGTGAATTTCAAATGTTAATATATATTATCAAATTACCCTCCAAAGAGAACATTCTAATTTATATTCCTTACATTAGCCTGCCCAACAAAATGTAGCATCACACTTTTTATTTCTGACAATTTTATAGATTAAATGGTATCATATTAATGTTTAAATATATATTACTTTAAAGTAAATTAGAACGTTTTTTGAAATGTCTGAAAGTCATTTGTATTTCTTTTTCTGTATACTACCTATTTATGACTTTTAAAAAATTCCATTGTTATTTCCTTTTGACTTATAATATTTCCTTATATACTGAGGATATTAGTTCTTTGTCTGTTATATATATTGCATGATTGCCCCTCATCTGTCATTTTCTTTTTAATTTCTTCTCTGTGAACATTTTTAATATTTATATAGTCAAACTTTTCTTTGCACTATGAATATTTTATTTTATATTTCTGGGTTTTATGTTTACTGTAGAAAGACTTTGCCAACTGTGAGATTCTGAAGTATATATTTTTTGGGTTTTCCTGATAATTTTTTATATTCAAGTACTTCATTTATTTGAGATTTATTTGGTTTTAGGGAAAGAGATAGTGATCTGATTTTATTTTCTTGAAGTGGTTATCAACTTATTTACACTTAATTTGTTGAGTAATTGATACATTATTTCACTGAGCTAAAATTATATCTTTATCATAATGCTAATATATTATGTTCCATGTAATTTTTATCTGTTAATGTGCTAGTACCAAGCTATTTAAACTAGTACTTAAGTGATATTTTAATATTTGACAGGATTATTATCCTTCCCCTTTTGTTTCTTTTGTTTAAACACTTTCTTTTAGTTTAAGATATTTATTCTCCCATATTAAATTTAAAACTACTTTGTCTAGTGAAACATTTTTTAATTGGCCCAGATTTCAACTGATAATCAATTTAGCAACAGTGGAACAGTCTTTTATATATTTCAAAATAGAGAAATCTTACATCTAGAAAGTGGCATAATGCCTGCTTCCTCCTGCACCATATTTTTAACCATTATCGAGTGCTAAAAACAACTCTGTTGGGCAGGTGAACATATATATTTTGTTGAAACAGAAAAAATACAATTGTGAAGGTGTCACCATCAATATCATGACCCTTCAGCCATCCTAATTAGGACACAAGAGACTTGTTTTCACTTACAATGTGTATTTATGGGCACTTGTGTTTACTTTTCTTGACATGAAAATATTTGAATAATATGGAAGATGGATGTGAAAGAGTGAAGCAAACTCCATAAGTTCTTAAAACTGGAAGAGATTATAATGTGGAGTATCTAATTCCATTGTTTTGATTTACAGACAGAGGCAGGGAAGCCCGGAAAAATAGAGTCTTATCCAAAGTCACACCATGAATTTGTGGCAGAATTAAATTTGAAGTTCATTTCCTCTGGCACTCAATTTACCTTTTCTATAGAGTTCATTGCTTTTCTCTATGATTTAGGAATTACATGCTTGAATCTCATGGCCAAGAAAATAATACAGCTAGGAGAATTAACTTTATGTATATATGTAAAATCTATTTATAGCCCTTAACTTGGTACCATTTGAGATCTCCATGGTATGTCATGAAAACCTACCTTAAAGATTCACTCTGGTAAATTATGGTATGTTCGAGAATCTTATTTTAGGATACAAATGGTCCTTGCAAGGTGGCATTTGGGTACTTTGCCTAAAAGTCAGAGGGAGGATTAAATGATCTTTGAACATTTTAGGCATTAGATAGCATGGGTCTACTCCCTCCTCGTAATAGCCAATCTGACCCTGGGTTAGAGGACAGGGAAGAAGTGTCAATTGGAAGATTTTTTTAAAATTTCAGATTAATATGAGTGTACACATGATTAGCTTACATTGTTTGCATTTGTCAAGTAAAGTTCAAGTTGTAGCTGAGTCCTCCACCCAGGGGGTGTGCTGTATCCCCTCACATTGTCCACACTAAGTTAGAGGTTGCAGATCCCCCTCAACAGGAGGATTTTTTAAAAAGCCCCCAGCAAAGGTTGATCATTCCCTCCATGGCTTGTTCCATTTCTAAGAGTAAAGATGGGAGGACTGACTATACAAGAAGTCCCTATTTCTAGGTAGCTGGATTCAATATTGAGACTCTTGATTTGAGTAGGAAGATGGGAAGGGAGATAACAAGGTCGCAGATGCTTCAAAAAGTTTTAAATTTAACTTGATCCCACATTGATGGTTTGTTGTAGTCATCCCTGGGCTCTTTGTTAAAACAGAGGGAGTTAGACTGTTAAGTATTTTTTGCTTGGGTATTACTGTGAAAGTTCTTTTGATGTTTCTATACACTTACTGTTCGGAGTTACAGACACTGTGAATATTTGACAAGATAGCTCCAGATATTAATAGCATTTGGAAAGCTTATGTAACATGACATTTTTGAAAAAAGTGTATTATTTTCTATGTGGCCCAATTGTTTGCAAATTTTTTTATTTGTTATATTTACAAAAAATAGATAATAATAATAAAAAAAACCCAGATGAAAATGAGTGGCACCCAACAGAAACTGTCTTACTGGAGGAATACTGAGACTTTGAATATGCATTTAACTTCCTCTTAAGCACAAGCCTTTGAAGTATGAAAGGCCAGGGAATCTAAGTCACAAAGGGGTGATGTCAGCAACTAAGGTTGGATAATGGCCTGCTGGAACCAAGCCCTGGCTTCCCATGCCTACCTAAATTGACAAGTACTAAATAGGAAATTCCGAGACTTGAATGGGCATTAGAATTGCCTGGAACTTTGTTAATCGCATGTTCCAAGGATCTTTCCCAAGAGAACTTGAGTAGCATCCCTTGAATTGAGCTAAAAATCTGCATTTTAAATAATTATTTAAAAGGACTCTTATATTGGCAGCCAGGATCATGCTCCATCGAACAGTGGAGTGCCTCTAATTATTTCTCTCCAGCAAGAAATTTTATGAAATCACATATTATGGAATGTCAGAGCTATATAATACAAGGTACCTTATAAGTCATCTCACCAGTCCAACAATTTTCTCTTTTAAGATCCTTCCAGAACATTGGAAAGTAGCTACATTTTACAAAGTCCCCCCCTTATATGAAACAAAATTTTTCTCCCAATGCCTTTCAGTCACTGTCCTACTTTCAGGACTATGTGAGAAAGTTCAGTTCCTGTTTTACATATTAAAACATAAGCTTATAGACACCTTCCCCTCCATTCTCTGTGTAAAACATCCCTAGTTGCAAAGCATTCAGAGTTTTCCCAATGACAGCAATTTTTCAGGCATGAGCAATAGTGTAGCAGATCTATCTTCTGACCACTTCTAGGCCTTCGGGTCCAAAACACTGTGTTTGGTGTTGCTGATGTGGTGTCATTTAGTCACAGGACAGGGAGGATGGCTCACTCGCTCATTTCACCGTGGCTGGTCTTTGTAACTGTTTTCCTTTCCCTTTCTTTTAAGTTGGAAGGAGGAATAGCAAGAACAGGGAGCATCTTTGTCTGGACTGCTTCTTCTAAAAGGTATCTTTTACCTGCCTTCATTGGAGAGAACAACCTCTCCCATATTTTAAGAAATTCTTGAGTTTTCCCTCTGTGCCACTAGCAGGGCTGGAGGTGGCCTGCGAAGCTGCCCCACTTTCCCCTCCACTGACAGATGAGGGACACTAAAAGTTTCCTCTTCCTTGGGACATCTCTTCTTTCCAGGGCTTGGCCAGAGTACACAGACCCAGTCCAGAGGGTTCCTGTGTGGGGGCAATGTATCCCCTAGCTATACACAGGGATACATTGGCACAGAAAATCTCTAGTAAAGCCTCTGTAAACTCAGGAAATGTCAGAAAATACCCAGGAAGATGTTTTTCCAGCCAAAGCCAGGAACGGAAAACTGGCATTTCAGATTTGCTGCTCTCTGAACTTAGGGTCCATGAGAATCATAGTGAACCAAAATACAATTAGTTCTCTCAGGTAGAAAGCTCCTCCCCTAGCATAAGACACTGTTGGAAAAAAAAATTGTAGTTGTTATGAGATTTCCCCCCCCAAAGGAGTAGGACATGGAAAGTAGGGTAGAATGCAGACAGGGAGAGGAGAGGGGAGGTCATTTTGGATAAAGGATGTAACAGAAGACAAACCTGCAGGACCAGCCCATTTAATTGTGTGATGGGAAGTAAATGTGTTTGTGTGTATGTATGTATGTGGTGGTGGCGGGATCACAATTGAAGGATCTCAAACTAGAATACAGAGTTCACTTTAGGGACCAGCAGAAGGAAAAATGAAGTAAGCATAGTGCAGATAGTCAATGGGGGCTGGCAAACATGATTAAACTTCACTCTGAGGCCATATGGACTCCATACGTTGATGCTTCAACTTGCCTACCCTACCTCCTCATCATCTGGCCTGAGAATGAGCTCCTTCTTTCACTGCGAACAAGGAAAAATAATGCAAGAGAAGTTGATTTGGTATGATTCAGTTAATTAGCCCGGCATTAACCTCTGTCAAAGGAAGGTTAAGTGTGAGCTTCTTTAATAGAGTTCCTGTGACAGAACATTGACAAGAAGACAAATGTGACTGATTTCTCACCTAAATTAGAATGTTCCATTTGGATGTAGTCATAGGGAGAAATAGGATTTGAGACACTGACCTCTGTATTAACAGAGCCATATATAAGAGTATCACACATAGCACTGTATGGCCAACAATTAGGATAAAACTAAACTCAGACTCTGTATCTATTGTTCAGTCCTTCATATTAGAAGTTGTTTTGACTTAACTTGCACATAAGTGAGTATATATATATATGTATATATATATATATATATATATATATATATACCTATCTATCTATATAAAAGCTACATGTTTGTACATGTGTATTGCTTTAAATAGTAGCTTTGCTCCTAGAAAGCAGAACATTTTTATAGGCTGATATAATCTTTAAATCATATTTAAATCAATAAGGGAACTTTAATGATATTCTGTGAGCAACAAAATTAGTGGTACAAGTAAAAAATAAAAAAGCTTTCAGAAACGACATTATTTCAAGAGGAATTCACAGATCAAGACAGGTGATAGGTGTCGTGAATTCTGTGCGTAATCTGATCACATACATTGTACTGTGATAAGTTCTAATCACCATCTTTTAAAAAGGAAATAGAGGGCTGGGCGCTGTAATCCTAGCCTTTTGGGAGGCCGAGGTGGGTGGATTGCTTGAACTCATGGGTTCGAGACCAGCCTGAGCAAGAGCAAGACTCCCATCTCTAAAAATAGCTGTCAGATGTGGCAGATGCCTGTAGTCCCAGCTACTTGAGGCTGAGGCAAGAGGATCGCTTGAGCCCAGGTGTTTGAGGTTGCTGTGAGCTATGATGCCCTGGCACTCTACTGAAGGTGCCAAAGTGAGACTGTCTCAAAAAAAAAAAAAAAAGGAAATAGATAAGCATGTGTTCATATGTAACATAGTTATTACATAGGTCATTCTGAAAGTTTAGAGATACACAAAAATCAATAAACATAAAATCCACACAGATGGGAACAAATGAAGCTCTTCCAGCAACACCAAGAAGCAGAGCAAATTGAAACTTGCACAGCTGAATCAGAATGGAGGCTGTCAACTGTGTTTTTTGGTCCATAACACAGTCAGTCTCAAAACTTTCATAGAAACCTAAAAATATGAATGTATGTTAAGGAAAGACCTGAAAATAACTTCATATAGAGGATGTTTATGCTAAGAAGGTTTGGATGAAAAGGATAATTATTTTAAAATATTTAAGGAGCTGTGACATGAAAGGGAGAGTTCATTTTCATGTTTTCTGATGGCTAGACCTAAAGGCTAATGAGTGACAGGAGTAGGAGGGAGCTTTTAGCTCAATATAAAAAAATCAAACATTTCTAACCACAGATGCATCTTAAGTAATGGTTACATGATTATATGCCTATGAAATTACAGAAAAGTTTCCTAAGAAAGTGTGATGGAAGGTAGAATTAGAAACCTATGTTTTCTAGCATACATTATGATTATTATAAAATATTCAGAATGTGGTAGCTTGATTTTTTTTAATATTACAAAAGTGATATAAGTTCTGTGAGGGCAAAATGAATAAAACATATTTCCAGTTTTACTCCTAAAGTTGGATGTACATTTGATATTTACTTGTTTTTATATGTGACATATAACCACAGAGAAATATATTTCTAAAACGTGGCAATCAAATGTTAGCAGAGTTCAATACTTGAGTAATGTTATTATGAAAATAATATAATGTTACATGGCAAGATCAAACTTACCCAAACAGTATTTATCTACTCATTTGTGTGATTCAGCGTTGATATCTTTTTTGAGATACAAACAAACAAAAAAAAAAAAAAAAAAGAAAAGTTGAAGGTTTTGAACAAGGCTTAAATCTCTAAAAGTTCCAGTGGAGTTTTTAGTACAATTAATCATAGGAGTTACAAGATGATTTTGGTTAGCTGAGTAAGATACTCAGTGCCAGGGCAGCTGAGTAAGATAAAATCTCCAGATAAAATCTCCCTCCTTTCCCAGTGTTTGTTCCTATTAGTTAATAACATGTGAACCTCAGAGCTGTGGGAAGATCCCGAACAGTGACATTCATCTTGCAACCCTATGTAGACTGTGTTCAAAACTCTAACTCTAAACAGAACACCTGACTCAAGATGTGAACTTTGTTTCTTCAAAACTAGTTAAACAAGGGCAAGTAATTCCAGTTTTTATTGTCTCAATTTTCTTATCTATAAAATATGAAAAAAATTAAAATCCACTTTACACGACTGTTGTGACAATCATTATTATAACTAATATTTATTGAGTGCCCATTATGTACCTGATACAATTCTTAGTTTATCTGCTGTATTACTCACTTAACCCTTAGAACACACTATAATTTTGGTCATTTATTTTTCTTTTTTCATTTGGGAAACTTAAGCACAAAAAGAGTCACAACTTATTCAAAGTAATGATATTCACCCAAGCAATCTTGTTTCAGAGGTCATATTTTTAGGTATTATTCTGTCTCACATTAATAGAAAGGTCTTAGCACACAGTAAAGAACTCAATAAATTATGGCTAATATTATTCAAATGATGAGTTATGTTTTACGTTGCCTAGGTACTGATCTTTCCTAATATTTGATAACTATCTTTTGGAAATAAAGGAATGGGTGAGCTGGGCAAAGAGATGATGCTAGGAGGCTATGGCCATGCCACCCTGAATGTGCTTGATCTCATCTTGCAAAATAGATTAAATGAGATCCTTTGTGAGACTCTAAACACAAATGGAGAAGTTTTGGATTTCAAGTCAAAAGGTAAGAAGGGCCATCTCCCTGTCTCTGTTCAGAACTCACTTAGGGACATATATTTAGGTTACTATGACAGGGTCATCTCCCTGTCTCTGTTCAGAACTCACTTAGGGACAACATGGTAGGCAAGAGTCACCAAGAGACTTTGTAGTCAACGGGCACATATGGGCGTGGGATTTAGGATGACTATTTCACAGCAATGGTGCCTGGCAGTCTGGCTTGTAAGCATGACTGAACTAATTTTTATCAGATATTCCAATGGAGTCTCAAGCTATCATAATTTGATAATTAAAAATAAATCTGCATTCCACCTCCAATAATTGCTCAGAAATACTCCTATCATACCTTCTCTAAGATAACAAATATGAAATCTGAACCTGTGTTTATATACACACACACACACACATTCACACATATCTCTTCCCGAAAGTGCCTGGAGAGTGAAAGAAAGCAGACAGATTATGGGGACAGGGGAGGAGACAGAAATCGATACTGGGAAGGGAACGGTACTGCCTGAGTTTCCCACTTTCATTGTTTCCATGCTGAGAAGCGTCCCCAGTGTGCACAGGTGGGGTGGTAAAAGAAAAGAAAATCTGTTGTCATCTTGGCTCAAAGAATCTGTGGGCCAAGTTCAGGGCAAACCACAGTTACGGAAAAACAGCATAGGAATCCTGGGGAGACAAATCTAGAGGGAAAGTTCAATAATTAGTGTATCAATTCTTGCCTCAAAATCATTCCTGTGTGTGGTAGACTTCCAGGAGCAGAGCAAGACATAAAGAAGAGACCTGAGATCAGGACGGCTGCCTCAGACACAGTGTGTGGTTTGAATTTAAGCAAAACAATTTGCTAAAACAGATAAACCAACACTGTATGGGGCAATATAAGAGAATCTAGAGTCTTCGTGACATTAATGCATATGTCCAGGACACAGTATAAAATCACTCACCATAAGAAGAAATGGGAAAATAGGAACTCTTCTTTCAGGAGAAAACACCAGTAAAACTAACAATGATAATAATAATAATCCTGAAATGACCCAGATGTTGGAATTATCAGACAAAAGTTTTAAAGCAGATGTTTTGATTATGCTCAGTGGTAGAAGGGAAATAGGCTTAGAATGAATGGAAAATGGAAATGGAAAATTGAGAAATTAAAATATTAAAATGTAATATTTTTTAGAACTAGAAAAACACAATATCTGAAATAAAAACCAAAATATCACTGGATGGGCCTAACAGCAAAACAAAAATAGCAAAGAAAAAGGCCAATACATTTGAGAGAAGTGGGAGAGAATATTCAATCTGAAACTGGAGAGAAAAAAGATTGGAAAATAAAAAACAAAACCAGGCAGCTCCTGTGGCTCAGTGGATAGGGCACCAGCACCAAGGGTGGTGGGTTTAAACCCAGCCCCGGCAGAACTACAACAACAACAAAATAGCCAGACATTGTGTGTGGCAGGTGCCTATAGTCCCAGCTACTCTGGAGGCTGAGGCAAGAGAATCACCTAAGCCCAGGAGTTGGAGGTTGCTGTGACCAGTGTGAAGCCACAGCACTCTACGGAGGGTGATAAAATGAGACTCTGTCTCTACCAAAAACCAACCAAACAAACAAACAAAAACCCCAAACCTAGACTCAAAGACATAAAATTTGTTTTAATGTATGTGAAATTTGAGTTCCAGAAGGAAGATAGAGAAAATGAGGTAGAAAAATATTTGAAAAATTGTTCCCCAAATTCCTAAGTTTGACAGAGGCACGACTTTATAGATTCAATAATCTAGAAAGTTCTAAGCAGGATGAATACAAACAAAACTATGTCTAGGCACATTGTAGGATAATAATTATAATCAAAATTCAAAAAACACAAGAGCTACACAGAAGAATACATTCTGTAAGATTTTATTGAAATTCAGAAAGGAATGAAACTAACTGATAATGACAGAAAGAAGGTAAATGATTGCCTCAAACCAAAGGTGAAGTTGACCTCAGAGGGACATGAAGAACCTTTCTGAGGTGCTAGAAGTACTTTAGATCTTTTTTTTTTTTTTTCTTTCTAGAGATAGGGTCTCACTCTGTTGCCCAGGCTGGAGTACAGTGGTGGAATCATAGCTCACTGCAGCCTTGAACTTGTGGGCTCCAGCGATCCTCCCACTTCAGCCTCCTGAGTAGCTGGGACTACAGGTATGTGCCACCACATGTAGCTAATTTTTTGTTGCTTTTTTTGTAGAGACAGGGTCTACTTTTGTTGCCCAGCCTGGTTTGAAGGGCTGGCCTCAGGGAATCCTCTTGCCTAGGCCTCCCAAAGTGCTGAGATTACAGGTGTGAGCTACCATGCTTGGCCCATATTTTTTATTTTGATTATAGTGCTGTCAAAATTCAATGAATCATTTGAATACAGTGGGTTTACTTTTTATATTTCATAGCTCAATAATGTTTATTTAAATAAATGAAAGCAGTGTTTGACAAAGTATCCTCCCCAAATGCAGCTGCACATCAGAGATCTTAATGGTCAAACTGAGCTGTTGCTTTCTTGAGGGACATACAAGAGAGAATAAGAAAATACTCCCTTTAGCCATATTATCTCATTTTAAAAAACAATCGTAAGTCTAAACATCAGCAAGCATTGCAATTAACAAAAAAGAATAAATAGATATGGTCTTATTTCATGGATGTTGCCTTATAAGATCTTGGATATTTTAAATGAATATAAGTAAGTCTGAGATAGATAAAATGATATGTGTCAATTTAATATAATAATATATATATAAATTATTTGTGATAGCTGAGAACAGGGATGCACACATACAAAATCTTTAATTTTGTTTTAATGCTGTTTCCTTAGTTTTCTGGTTAATATTGCTAAAATAAATGACCACATTTGAAAGGCTCCATCAATTGTTGCAGAATAATTGTTGAAAGCCTCGTCCATTTTGTTGCTCAGTACATTTCGTATACTATCTGAGGCAATAGATTGCTTCTAGGCTATTGTAAAAAAGTTTGTCTTGAAGAATTGCACTTTTCTTTTGTTAAAAAAAAAAAAGACAAGATTTTCCATTATTTTGTGTAAAATTTACACTGCATAAAAACACTTATCCCTCCTAGCACCCCTACCTTAAGGATCCTTCAGTAGGTCCTTAAATCTCCTTGAAGTCATTGTATGGTCTGGCTCTCGTCCACCTCTCTTGCCACATCTCCTGGAATGTTCTACATTCTCCTGCACTGCCATTATCTTCCCTTCCTCCCTTCTGTCCTTCCAGCACACAATATTATCAATTACCTTATAGTCTTGGTACAATGATCATTTCCTTAGAAAATCCTTCATAGTCCTCCTGAATAGATCAGATTTCCTAGCAAATGCTTCCGTGGAACCAAATATTTACCTTTCAAAGCCATTATCATAATAGTGTGTAGCTAAATGTATGTCTTGTGAGCATTTGGTTCATGTTGGTTTCTCATTATCCTGTGAGCTCTATATATGGACAGATAGGGACTATGTCCATTTTGTCCCCATTCCATAAACCCAAGGCTAAACACAGTACCTTGGAAGTCAAAGTACACATAAATATTTCTTAAATAATGAATGGCTGCAGGAAACTTCCTTATACAGACATCTTTTACATAATTATTCACACAGAATACATGCTGAGATGTGGAAATGAGTACATGTTTTTCAAGCACTCAGTATGTGTGAGCCCCTGCATTAGATACTGCAGTGAATAAGGTGTCTCTGACTTCAAGAAGCTCATAGTTCTGGGAGAATAAAGGCAGTCCTGAAGTGGTTATAGTGCCACACTGGGTTTGATAAGTGCCACAGAGATCGAATGACATCAGTCAGTATACATCCCAATGCCGACTTAGGTATCTGAGCGCTGAATGTGGTACCAGCGTTTAGGACTTGGATTTCTGATGTGATCATCAGTTTTACAGGTATTGTCCACCTCTCAGAGCTCTCTCAGCCCTTCAGGTTTGTCATAGTGCCCTTCTGTGTAAAACATACAAAAAAGGAAAAAAAAAAAAAAAAAGAGGGAGAACAATAGACAGCTTTCCTATTAAAGTTGGAGTGAAGACAAGGAAAGTGCTTTAAAAAGGATAGCTCTTTAACATGGGCATGACCTAGCTCGAATTAGCAACTCACCCAGAAATGCTTTATTGCTATTGCTGCTGTTTGTTTAAAGTTCCATTGAACCAGCTTTTATAAATTATCCCTTAATATGTTCTAGACAGTTTTGTTTGGGGAGGATGTTCACTTTCCCCAAGGAGCTAATGAAAATTCACTGTTTGCCTATTTCCCGAACCTCATCGCAAAAATCGATGCCTGAAGTACAATAGCTGCATAGTGATGTGGCTGTGGTGCCTTCCCAGGGCTGGAGATTACAGCTGCGGAGGCAATCTTTCCCTCTGTCCTCTGGAAACTTCAGACTCACAGATCTGCTGCTTTCTTGACCCCGAACCTTCCATCCTCTTAGCAGACAAGAATGTTTTCTTCTTTCTTTTGTGGAAACTGCTGACTCTTCCTGGAAACAAGGCTCAGAAGGTAGTTGCTTACTGCACACCTGTAGCTAGACTTGAAATCTCCACAGTATCCCATACTGAAGAACAGGCAAACTGAAAATTAGAGTAGTTTTGCAACTTTCTAGCAGTAAATTCTATTTTCTGGTGTGAAAACACAGTAGCAGCAATGTTTACTAAGTCAACAAAACCGAGACATTTGTTTCTTTTATTGGAGTTTGTGGAGAAAGGATATTTACCAAGAAAGAATGGAAAGTGGGGTTGAAAGAAAGGACAGATTGTGGACCCTGTATTATCAATTCCTTTAAAACAGGAATTTTAAACTTGAGTTTCGGGTATGTTTGCTGATGATGTAAGATAAAGGATGGTTTTAAAGGGGTGTTTAACCTGATGTGCAGGGCTATCAACTTGGATGAATTTAGGAAGACTTTGATTACCGTAGATTAAAAAGGGATTCTTGCCTCCAGGAATAAGGTAACTGCCCAATTTTGTTTCGAAAGATAGAAATAATTGTCTAATCTTGAGCAATCCACTGTAGGACTCTAAGTTTTAACAAATACAGAGAAATGATATAACTAAGTAGAAATGATAGCACTAAAAAGGAATAATAGAACAAAAGAAATAATGAGAAATACCTCACAAAGTTCTGATAAAATGCTTGCAATACAGGAGGACATTATTGATGTGAGTGATTGAGGTTTATTTTATGGTGTATAGGATAGTCTTAAAGGCAACTAATAACAATTGGCTCAAAGAAAGGAAGATTAAAAAGAAACCCAGTATCTGTCTTCTAATATTTTAAGAACTATACTGATGCAAGATTTGAATATTTCCAAGGGAAGAAGGGTTGAAGTAATGAATAAAATTATATAAAGGTTGCCTGTGTCCAAAGATAGGATAGTCTGTTTCCGTTAAAAATGGGTTCTTGATGCCATATATGTAAAAACAATTATTGGATAAATCAAAAAAGTCAAAAACCTTTCTCAGGCCCCCATAGCTCATGAAAGTCAGAGCTATGATTAAAACTTTAGTCTGATTTAAAAGCCCTCACCAGACTCTGGAGTAGTGCTGATTCCTCCCTGACACACTTCCCAGCACTCCATTAAAGGGGCACGTATACCTACAGGTGGCGCTGTTGAACAACCTGTTACATTACCTAATTGCTAACCTGCATAAATATGTTTATTCTCTTGACATCATTACATTTGTCTTAGAGTTTAAAAACTCTAAGCAAAATTTGTCTGTACCTGTTCAAGATCATGTCTAATATTCCTTCAAGGTAAACACTGTTGTTATTCCAATCATGGTTGTGGCTTGATTGGCTGGCTTACCTCCTGCGTTTTGAACAAATAGAATCACAAATGACCCACTGCCAATCCCCTCATTAGCCGAGTAAGAAATGCTCCAGGTTCCCCTTGATAAGGGACATTTTTCCTTCATCACATTCTTCTGTTTCCCCCTGTGGTATTTGAGAACAGATAGCAGCATATCTAATCGACTGTTGCTCGGACAAAATTACCTTTATGTGCTGGATGCCTGCTTATCAGCAGACTGAAGTGTACTCTTTGCTGTCTGTAGAGGTGGGTGGATTGCTTTCTTCTGTTTCTCAAGAAATCATTCACATTTGGGATGCTAGGCAATTAGAGCATCTAATTCTAATGTATGTAACAAACCTCCTGTTTCACCTCAGCACAGGCTCATTATGTCTTGCAAGAGTGCTGCATGTTGAATTTGCACCTTCGGTAATTAGTACAGATTCTCTGCCAGCCCTCCTTCCCGCCTTTGCCAACATTTTCAGTGTTAGCAAACAAGCATCAATCACCAACCCAATGAGGAAAAACTAAGGCCTCTTTGTGCAGCTCAATTCACAGACTAGACTGAAATTCCAAGTTTCAGAACTCAACTTTGCCAACATTGTAATGGATATTAAAAAAATAGCTCTAGGGAATATAATAATTATAATGAGTGCATTTTATTGAGTAATTACTAAGTGCCAGGCACTGGGCTAAATGCTTTAAGTGGATTATTTCACATAATCTCAATGGGAAGCCTAAGAGGCGATCTTCACATCTGTGCACTTTGTAAATAAACAACCAAGGCACAGAGAAAATAAACAACATGCCCAGGGCCACAGAGCTATGCAGAGGTGGAGCCAGAAGAGGTGGCAACCATCATCTGCCAGTTCAATGTGGAAAAGTTAATTGTAACCTTTTGGAATAACTGCTCAGATTCTCTGACCCAAGGCTGGCTAGGCTGAGAATAGAATGAGATTCTTACATTTGTTAAATAACCCTAAATGCATTCTGTATTAGAAGTCAGGAAGGCATAGGACATTTCCCAGGGTCTTGGAAAGGGGGTTCAGGAAAACAATGAGGCAGCAGGGCGTTGGGGAAAACAATGAGGCAGCAGGGCGTTGGAGAAAACAAAGAGAATTTTGTTTCAATTGACATCCTTTGCATTGTTCTCTGTGCCGGCATAAATCTCTCTGCAGGGAGTATTAATGTAGTGTGGGGGCCATGCACATCTCTGTGCCATTGTTGCTATGGGGATGGGGTGAATCTTAAGGAGACACCTTGAATACCTTTCAGTCAGTCTCAAATAAGTTTTGCACTGAACTGATGCAGGAGGTGTTCTAATGAAGGCCTCTGAACTCACCAAATGAGTTCTTGGCTTTGCTCAGGAAAGAGTTCAAAAGCGAGCCAACCAGCTACAGGAAGGTATAATGAGAGACAGACAGCAGAGCCTACCCGACAGCTGGAATAGGAATCTTCTTCCTGGCAGGAGGGGAACTGCTTTGGGACAATGGGAACATTCTTAAACGTTCAAACCCCACTTGGGGAAATAGCTGTATGTGACTAGCACTCTTTCGTCATCAGGACATAACAGTTAATCATAAACCGCTCTCACAGTATGGTTCAGTGCAAGCAGTTTGTAAGGCATCTGGATTAGCAATTCATCCATCCTTGGGTGCTCCCAGGCTGGCTGGGGACTTGCTGGTGACTTCCTTTTCCAGAGTTGTTAGGGGCAGGTATGGGTCAAAACGGCACTCGGGCTCCCGACCTTCCTTTCCTGCCCTAGCCATACATTACAACCAGTCTCTGATCTCTGACTTCAGGTTAAGGGATTTCTCTTCATTCTTGGGACCAAGTGCCACTGATGTCCTAGTTCTAGTCACTTTGTATCTACTGTCATTTTGTGCCTAATTTGCTTTTCTGAACCACAAAGGCCTTTCCATCACAAGGTGGTCCTTGGGGGGGGGGGGGGAGAAAGAGAGAGAGAGAGAAATATAAGAACAGTGATTAGAGGAACTTTGCTAAGGCTGATTTCATTACATTTAAAATACAGACCTGGGTGGAGCCTCTGGCTCAAAGGAGTAGGGCGCCGGCTCCATACACTGGAGGTGGTGGGTTCAAACCCGGCCTGGCCAAAAACTGCAAAAAAAGACAGACCTTCATTTTAAAATTGTGTCCTCTTATTTTTTTTTTCTTTTCATGACACCAAATTCTGCCATTCTTAACAACCGACTTGATGAATGTTCTTAGATTCCCAGTAGTTATGTTCCACATGCTCATTTACTAAGAAATAGTTTCTCTTGTTATTGATGCATTCTAATCCAGTGACAGCTGTAGTCACTGCTGTTTACTGAGCAATTATTAAAATAGTCTGCTGAAGCCTGATGCCTACAAAGACAATATTTCCACTGGTTAACTGGAAACTTCTATAGTTAGACTATCTGGATTAAAACCTCTGACCCCAAATGCGCTAGTTCTAGGAACTTGGAAAAGGTACTTAATTTCTCTAAATGTCAACTTTAACGTCTATAAAACAGGAATGCAAGTGCCTATTCCATGAGGTTATCATGAGGATTAAATTATCTACTGCATAATTAATTTAGCACAGCACAGGACCACAGTAAACACTCTGATTTGAAAGCACCTATGTTATTTTAAGATCAATAACATTGGGAATGGGGTAAGCACAGAGGGGAAGGGGGTTGGAGTGCTCTCACTGGATGGGTATGGGGTGGGGGCGGGCACGTGGCATATCTTTTGTGTGGGGGACATAACCACAAGATGAACTCTACCTAACAAAACCAAATATTTTGACCTGGTTGCTTGTACTCTCACATTAACTTGAAATAAATTTAAAAAAAAAAAATCAATAAACTTGTTATCCTTGAACCTAAATAAGTTAAAAGTAAATAGTATCATTGATCACAGGTTTTTTTATGTAGATTTAAAAATTAGCATGGTATTTATTAATAAACAAAATCAGTCTTGCATCCGGTTTATTAGGGCCTAAATGACAATTTAACATGTAAAATTCCCTGCTTTGCAGTGCTTTCTGAGCTAATTTTCAAGCAAATTATGAAAATGTTCACTAAACATTTCAAAAATCATTTAACGAAGTTGGCTGAGTTTCATTGTTGGAATTTCTCAGAGTCTCTAAAATGTAAATGTGTTTTGTGAACAGACAGAGCGGGGCTTTGTATATGTCATATTGCACGTGTGTTTGGAACCAGAACCTATTTTCCCAGAGTAGCCGTGGAATCTGGTTTAGGAGGGCAGCTGGGTTCCTATGAGCCCTCGTCAGCCTGTCCATTTCCAGGTGTGGCTTTCTTAGCCTAGGCCAATTGATAGCACTTACATCTATCCTACGGGGCTAGTTCACAAAACATGAATACACCGACCACATTAACACCTTAGCATTATTTAATTTATTTGAAAACTGAATGTTAGGAGGGATCATTCTTTGATCTTTTATGGGCTAGTGGTAATAATATAGGTCATTGAATGCCCTCAGGATGCTGATAGAATTTAAAATAATGCCCCAAAGATCCTTTTTTGGAAGGCAGATCATATAGATCCTAAGAGCCAGAGGCTATCTTTTCCTGTTCTCTTCCTCCTCCTAATTAAACTTTTGTAAGACGCATCCATCTACCTTCAGGTCTCCTTGTCTATATCCTAAACAATTCACCCCAGAAAGTCAAGTAGCATTGTCTTTTGACTTGATGGCTTGTCTTCCTGTTTGGCCTCCATCTGTCTGTGTATCTCAGGAAGCTGAGCCTTCACTGCTATAAGGAAAACTCTACCTTGCACTGTCACCACATGGACGATGCTTCCGGCTTTGCTCTGTGCCAGAGAACCAGAACTCAGTAATAAGAATATTAACACAAATACTCTAAAGCTCTTTAACTGAGAATCTATTAGTGGTCAAAGACATTTTATAACTTTACCAGAAATGTAAGAAATGAAAAAAAAAAATTAATTTGGCAAAAAGATTAATTCTATGCAGTGTTAATTAATTTGTGGTAAAAGAGTGATCTTTATGTCTACCTGTCAGACATAAACAGCTGTGAATTGCTGCAAAAGTGATCTAAGGTGTAAGTTTTACATGTATTAATCTTTTGATCAATAATTCAAGACAACTTAGTCTTTAAGCAGATTTGTAGTAGGGCATTTTTTTTTAAATTAAATCATAGCTGTGTACATTAATGCAATCATGGGGCACCATACACTGGTTTTATAGACCATCTGACACATTTTCATCACACTGGTTAACATAGCCTTCCTGGCATTTTCTTAGTTACTGTGTTAAGACATTTACATTCTACATTTACTAAGTTCCACCTGTACCCTTGTGAGATGCACTGCAGGTGTGTAATAGGGCATTTTTGGCAGTGTTATTTGTACACGCTGTCCTCCCTGCTTGGGAAGGTCTCACTGGCGCAGATGCAGACAGAGGCGTGGCTGCCCCTTTATACCTTCAGCTCTCAGCTCACTGGCTTCTCTGGCCACTTATAAAAAACTGAAAACCTGCAACTCTCACAGAATAGTCCCAGAATTTCTCCAGAATTCCCTGCTGTTTGCTTTCTGTTTTCCGCAACTCTCAACTCCGTGTGACATGACACACTGTTATGTTAGTTGTTTATTTTCTGTCTTCTGCATTAAAATATAAATTCCATGAAAGCAAGAATTTTGTTTCTCTTGTTCACCTGAATGCCCAAAGCAGATGCCTGTAGACAGTCATAATATTGATGAATGAATATATTAAATTTAAAAGAATGAGTTATATGTAATGACCCAAAGGGAAGAATAAGATATACTGTTAAGACAAAGCAACTTTCAAAGGGAAGTGAATTAAGATGCCCCAATTTTTATAAAAACATAAGCTCTGTATGTATCTTTAGCATCTCTGTCTTTATGTTTCTCTCTGTCCGTCTCTCCGTCTATAGCTCTAAGAGCACACAAGAAGTTAGAGAGGATAAATTCCAACCTGCAAATTACTCTGGGCTGCCTTAGGGTATCGGAGTTAGACTGCCGAGTTAGGAAAGAGAATGCTAATTCTTCTTATATCTTTATATTGTTTGCTTTGTGACAACAAGCATTGTATTACTTTTCTAATAAAAAAAAAAAACCAATAAAATAAATGCAATCACACCCACAGAAAATGACTCTGGGCTGTTGCTTTAAATGTAATATGGCAAAAAATATATATTTTTTTCTTACACATTTGGGCTTCTTCTTGTCTTCCTAATATCAATGTCTGCAGGCTCATATCAGATAGATAATTAGCTTCATTTGTGGTTTACCAGAGTCTCAAGTGCAGATGAGCATGTAATTGTTTGCTAAGGCTTAGCCAAGAGGGCCTCATCTGCCTTGAGCCTCAGCTCTTAATTTCCTAAGGCTTTGTAGAAGACAACAATAGTTATGAGTCAGAATTTTTGCACTTCTCGTTAAGTGGTGTACCTAAGGCGAGGCAGGGATGGTGATCAGCCTTGAGTGCAGACAAGGCTGCTTACAACTTAACCTCTGTAGACAACTTAACGTCAACAGTAAACCTGAGAGTCTATTTATCATCACCATGTGCCAGCCATTCTAAATAATCTCTCTTTTAAAATTCCCCTCCTAAGGGGCAGTGCCTGTGGCTCAGGGGGTTGGGTGCCGGCCCCATATACTGAGGGTGGTGGGTTTGAACCTGCGCTCTGCCAAATTGCAACAAAAAAATAGCTGGGCATTGTGGTAGGCAGCTGTAGTCCCAGCTACTAGGGAGGCTGAGGCAGGAGAATCACCTAAGCCCGGGAGTTGGAGATTACTGCAAGATGTGATGCCACATCACTCTACCAAGGGTGTTAAAGACTCTGTATCTAAAAAAAAAAAAAAAAATTCTGGGCTTAATTTTTAAATCATATCTGAGGTTACAGACAATTCAGGATAGGCTGCCCTATCCTTGGTTTGCCACTACTTATTTTTCGATCTTCATAATGAAAGGTAGCATCTTTGTTTTATTAAGCACCTTCATATATTTAGCACAGTGCTAAGGAATAGAATTAGAAAGATGAATAAGACGCAGCTCCCACATTCAAGTTGCTCACAGTCTAGCGAGGAAGCAGGCGCAGATACCACTGAATAAAATATGGGTGATGTGTTTTAATGGAGCATTCTCCAAAGTGCTTTGAGGATGCAGAAGAGGAAGTGATTAGTTCTGTCTGGGGAATTCATTCAATACTGTTCAAAAATGTTTATTGAATGAGTCGCCCATTCCTGGGCCAGGTGTGTAGAACAAAACCCAAGCTCCCTGCACTATTGGAACCTAACTTTCTGGTAGGCCAGTGCAGGTCACCGCAGGATACATTTTAGGCAGAGAAAGTGCTTTAGGAGAGATCTGGGGAAGGGTGGTCAGAGAGAGCGCTCTGAAGAGGTGATGTTCGGGCTGAATGATGGCAGGGAGACAGCAAAGATCAGAAGTAAGTGCTATGAAATGAGAGGTGGTACAAGTCAGACCCCATAGAATGGAGGCCCACAAGCTTGGCTGTGCTGAGAATCACAGGTAAGTGGTGCATCCACTTCCGAGGAAATGAAAGAAGTGCAATGAAGACTGTGGGAGGGTTTTTAGCAAGGGTGCAACAGGATCTAATTCATGTTTTAAACCTCTTCTATAATTCTTTTTCTTTTTTTCCTTTGCAGTTTTTGGCCGGGGCCGGATTTGAACCCACCACCTCCAGTATATGGGGCCGGTGCCCTATTCCTTTGAGCTACAGTCACCACCCTATCTTTGTAATTCTTTGTACCCTCAATGAATTTCAAATAATAAAAAGACCACAAAAGATTATAAAAATTAATATTAGAATGTTAAAAAATACCTATCCATGTGCTTGTGATAAGTAGGAGCTACCTCAGCAAAGGCAAGGGCTAAAGCAGAGAAACCAATTGCAAGGCACTTGCAGCAGTTGGTGGAAGTTTGGACAGCTTGGACCAAGGAGGAGGCAGTGGAGATGGAGAGAAATGTGGAATAAGCAACAGCCCCATCCAAGGCTTCTTGCTGGGTCTTGAAGAAAGAGATGTCTGATTTTTACTTTTGATGGAAGAGTAGGAATAAAATTATGGAATAAGAATGAAAACCGTTATGGGGGAAGGAGTGACAGAATTCTAGGAGACACAGGTGTAGAAAGAGTCAGATAGCATAGTGAAACTTCTAAGTTGATGAACCTCTTTGAAGCTTAATGATAGGGAAGTTAACACTTGGTTGTTGGTAAATTGTGAAGTAGCAACAGTAATCTTTGATTGCTCCTGGCCTTCCTCTGGCGTGGCCCTCTATATCTTTTTAGGGTCTTTCTTTCAGTGTCCCTATTAGCAGATTTTCCAACCAGGGGAGCTATTTTCCTTGATAGGCTTGAGATTTGCTAAAGTTTCTCCTATGGTTGTCCTACTGAGTTTTGTCTACCCCAAGTATCCACTATTGTAGAGTAGCACTTATTAAACACAACATGAGTCTGGAAGCCTTCTGAAGTGGGCTCTCCCATGAGCCTCAATGACAACAGAGAGGTCGTTTGCCATGGGAGACTCCCAGAGAAGCACCTAACGCTCCTGCTTTCAATTTCCAGATTCAGAGCCTTGTTAAACACCTGCCTGGGGGTTGGTCACCTGCTGTGCTACTTTATGTCATGGGGAATGTGCTGTGTTGGCACCAAATGACGATCACGTATGCTATGAAATCTCTTTTTCATTATCTCTCTTCAGTGGGGCAATGGTGGGACTTTATGAACTGGAGCCATGAAAATACCTATTGTTCTGTAAGGCTGAAATTGGCTAATTTTAAGGTTTCTGAGCATAAGATACCTATTGCCCAAAGTGAGTGATTGCTGACACCTCTGTTCTTTTTTTTTCTTTCCCTAGCTTAGCAATCCATGGTCTTCATGCTGTTACCATTCTTAGAGAATGTCCAGTCTGCATCTGTCTCCATAGGGAGGCATAACAATATTGCCCAAGAACACAGCCTATCAAGTCAGACAGATTTGTCCTCTTATCATGATTTTGCCACTTACTAAGTGTGGTCCTGGGCAAGTTACTTCACGTCTCTGAGACTTGATGTCTTTGCTACTTAATGGGTTGTCCCTGCACCAACAGTATCAGTCCCATGTAGGCACGTACTAGAAATGCATAATTTCAAGCCCAATCCAAGACCTATGGTATCAGGATCTGCTTTTTTTTGCAAGATCCTTGAGTCATCCATGTATATATAAAGACTTAAGAAGCAATCATATAGAAATATTCTGGCTGTTATTCAACTCTACCTGTGGGTGTAAATATCTAATCTGGAAGCATGTGGACAGAGGAAAACTGGATTGTTGAAATTTTTAGTATAGAGGGTTCTTAAAAAGATGCTTACTTGTAAAAAATAGAAATAATGGAGAAAGAAAGATAAAGCACTTTGTATTGTGGAAGGTAGATAGGCCTTTAGTCACCCACTCAAATTATAATATTTAGGGGGCCACTCAATTCGTCTATGGCCCAGGTTAGCACTGGAAAGCACAGTGAAGGCAAAACTCTATCATGGAGCTTCAGATCACATTTCCAAGACTTTCTACTTTATTTAGAAATGTCACCACCCACCATGTCTTACAATGCTCTTATTCTTGATAGAACTCACAGGAAAAACAGCTTTACAACCAGCACTGAATTTGTGTGCAAATATAGCAAGCATAGGCATTTCACAAGCTCATGACTTTCATGGGCTTTGTAACTGTCCCTATTTTTATTGAGTTAGGAGAACGGACAAAGAAGAAAGAATCCCAAAGTTTCTAGAGTCATCTTTAGTCATATCCACAGTTGTCCTATCACACTCTCCCTGTCATTGCCTTATTAATCTCTCAATGTTTGCTGTTTCATTCCCAGCACAACTCAGATGTCTAGAGAAAATGTCTTTCTATTTTTTAATAACCACTATTTATCTTGTCCTCTGCTTTTATTTTTCAGCATTAGCACCACATCTTTTTTTTACTCTCATCTTGCTTCTTGCTGCCCTTATTACCCGGGAAGTGACCTGAAAATGCTTTGGCACCAATATTGAATATAATTTTCTACAGTGATGACTCATAGGTGAACTTCAGTTATCTGGCATTATGCTGCCTTTCCCAATGGCAGATGGTAACAGTGCAAGTTTTCACTCTTTTGTGTTAGGAAAGAACTAACTACTATAAATAAAGAGTACCATAATTCTCTGTATTAACTAGAGCTACCAGTAATAGCTAGTAAAAAACATCAATGTACTAGACTTAGCAATTTAGATCTATTATCCAATTACTAATTGACTCTTTCAACACATGTTTGAAGAGTTTATGTGAGAAGGAGAAAGAAGAGAAATCAAAGACATAATTTAAGCTAGTTCTGGTTATGCTCTGGCAACTAACAACTCCTGAATCACAGTCTTTTAAC
Source organism: Loris lydekkerianus (assembly GCA_963574355.1). Taxonomy (NCBI): domain Eukaryota; kingdom Metazoa; phylum Chordata; class Mammalia; order Primates; family Lorisidae; genus Loris; species Loris lydekkerianus. The sequence continues at coordinate 27,365 of CAUYPK010067665.1, read as the reverse complement.
CTCATGAGATATCATAAAAATTCTAAATCACTCATCCTGTGCTAGCTGACAGCGATGTCCTTCTCACTGTGGAAACTCAGGGGTGAGAGTAACAAGGGCTCCCTTTTGATACATCCTTCCTCCATCACTATGGCAGATAGAAAGGAAGGGAGAGAATCCATGATGACTCACAAAAGTTTCTGTCCAGAAGTGATAGATTGTGTTTACCCATGTTGTGTTGGCCAAAGCAAGTCACATAGCTTATCTTCAAATAGCAGGAGAAAGAGCAATCCAGAAATAGTAACTGGCTCTAATGACTATCAGAGACTATCAGACCTGGAGGCATCATGGGTTTGAGCTTTCCCACTTTCCCACACATTAATTTTGTGAACTTAATAAACCTTGGGTTTGTCAGTATGTAAAACAGATGTAATACTACCTACCCAGCTTACCTCATTGGGTTATTGTGAGGAACAAATTCCCTAATACTTGTAAAAGCACTTTGTGTTGAGGATTCTCTCCAGCCAAATGTTTAGTTTCTGAGACATGGGCTTTATTTCTATATGTTTTCTATCAGATTGTCTGGGTAGCAGATGGTGGGCTGTTATTAAATCTGAATGCTCTTGTATAAAATCCTAGTAGGAGTTACTTAAAACACCAAGAAGACAGCTTGCATAATTCTCAAAAGCCAGGCAGAAAGTCTAAAAATGCAATATTGGTTTTGCAGTCCACATTGAAATGGGAATGTTGAACACTTTTCTGTTTCTTGGAAGGCCAGAGTCAATTCCACCTCTGCTGCTATTCCTGTGACTTTACATACCTCTCCCAAATTTGTTCCGTAGGGTAATACTTTCGTTTGGAGAGAAGCTTCCACGGCAGCATATATCTCTACGATTGTGATTGCATAACCGTGGAAATACTTTCTAAGATGTTTATGGGCAACATCAGATTTGAAAGACTGTGAAAGAGAAAAAGGAAAGAAGAGAAGTGGAGTACATGGCTGGCAGATAGAGAGGAATTTTGGGAAAAATAATAAGTGTATTTAATTATAAATTTTAAGTTTTTCTGTGTAACTTATTATTTGAATCTTCTTCCATTTTTCTCCTTACCTTGTACAGAATACCTATAACACTCACTAACATTTTGTGGAAGTGAAGCTTTTGTTTGCTTTGTTGACTTTTTTTACTTTTTCCTAAAGGGATGGTTTACAGAATGCTGAATTTGGCTGCAAGTTGGATAGAGGATGAGAAACTACTTTGATTTATGAGAAGTCCCCTAAAATAGGTGGTATCAAGTATGATAAGAATGGGAAGAGCAGTCCTTCAGGCAAGAATAAAAACCAGCCAGCCAAGCAGATAGTTGTGTAATCTAAAAAATAATTCAGTAATTGATTCATGCTGTAGGTTCCTCCACTTATTAATTTTTATTTGATTCTATGAATGATATCTTTGATGACTCTGTCGTAGAAGAAATATTAGTCATTCATTTCCTGAGGGGCGGAGTGGTGGTCACTGTGCAGGAGGCCAGAGAACCAACACTAGAATTGAAGAGAAATGCCAAGTTCAAGAGCCAAAGCAAGTAGATAACAGATCTTCTAAATCAGAGGCATTAGAAGACAGAACAAGGACCACGCACAGAGAGAAAGTAGTTAGATCACCAAGTAGGTTGGAACAGATGAAATGGGAAGTGGTCTAAATTTATCCTGTAAACAAGGCTTACTACACCTGAGTTGGCCAACCCAGTCCTCCTAAAGTTTGCCAGAATGGAACAGACACTAGATATAGCATATTAGTCTTTTGGATTTCACTCATCATTAACTCTTCAACAGGTTTTTAATTCACAAAGCATCTGGGTTGTATAATTACTTACCTAATAGTGTGCATTACATGGCTGGATGGTAATCAGGACAGAGATAAACTAGAGAAACATAGAGTGCTCTTCAAACCCTCTTAAGTATTTGAGTAGAAAATGTGGCTTAGTAAAGATACTCAGTAAAACAGCAATCTCATGGCCACTTCATGCTTGTATGACCAGCGCTAAGTCACTTAACTTCTCTGAGTAGCAATTTCCCCTTTTGAAGAGATAGTAACAACGGACTCTTCACCTATGTCACATGATTGTTGGATGGTGTGCCAAATAAAATCATTTAAGTTCTTTGTGAAATGCATAAACTGTTATACAAATAGCATGCTTTCTTACTTCCTCACCTTTGCATAGGCGTTTCTTTTCCACAGCCTTCACCCAACCCCTGCTACACAGAATGCTAATTCCTGTTGGCCCTCATGCCTACAGTTTGAGGGTCTTCTCTGGCCATCACTTTCCTCCAAAACTTGACAAGATGTCCCTCTTTTATCCATTATAGCACAAATCACAACATACCATCATCTCCTAATGTCATTTTTCATGATGGCAAATCAATCTCATCTACTAAAAAACTAGTCTTATGCTCTAAATGTGTCCTTTAATTATGAATGAATTATTCTTACAAAAGAACATGATACTTATTGCTGCTTTAAAAGTCAATGTGAAAACAAAGATGGCTATAGACTAATTATGACCATTTTGACTCTAGCTATGTCTTCCTAAAATCAACTAACTCCTTACTAACTCAGTCAAAGTCAAGCTAGAGGCCAAGCTGGTGTTTATGTTGGTCATAACTGCCAAGGAAAGCACAGATACACAAACTGTGCATCTGTATGTGATTTTTTAAATGTATTATTTAGACAATCACGACTATGTTTATATTTAATATTTTAGAAGATAATTATCAAAGTGAACACATACAATTTTGATAGAGATTTTCCTAACACCTGGAGTATGTCTTTGGTCCCCCAAAGGTATAAAAATCCCAGTTAGAGAAACATTGTCCTGGAGATCAGATAGAACAGAGAATAACTAAGATAAGAATAGGAAGCTAAAAAAAAAAAAAAAAAGAATAGGAAGCTAAATAACTCACTTACAGCATAATATCTTCACAGAGTTCCAAACTAACCCTATAAAGAAATTATGGTTGACAGATAATTTGCAGAAACCCTCAAGACATACTGGATGTAAGAGGATTTATTCTGGATTACAAGTAAATGCCAACCAGACAATCGAGGCAGATGTAATTAACCCAAACTGAAGAAGACAGAGAAAGGAAAGTAATTTTTTTGGCAAAGGCTTATTGCTTGAAATTTCCTTACTGCTAGGCAACCCTGGGCACTGATTTGATTTTTATTGCAATGCAGTGATAACAAAGTCACATATCATTAAGTTTCTACAGAGGACATTGAAAGGAAAAGTCTTGTTCTTTTGGATGCTGTTACTTAAACACTGGTCTACAGCCTGGGTCCAGAGATTTCTCAGCCAGATGACTGGCTCTCGGGTCATCTCTCTACAAAGTGCTCCTGAAGAAGGGAAAGGAGCATGGCTTGGAAAATTATGTGTGGCTTCCCTAACTATAGAACACTTTCAGCTTTAAGAAGAGAACAGTGTATCCCCGGGAAGAATGTGAAATGTATTTCCAAATATGGGAATGCTTGGTGGATCTTCTAATCCTTTGCTTTTTACACTTTTGTGTGCTTAATTATTTTTTTTAATATAGCACCTATGCAGCACTTTGTAAGTAAAGCAAAACCATAAAGGATCTCTGCAGAGCACTTCTAAAACCCATTGATATCTTTCTACTATTTTCTTCTGGAATGGTAGCAATCATTCAGATGGAAAAAATGACCTTGTGTAATACCTCATTGAACAGGAAGACCCCTTGCCTGTAAAGAACCATATTTTCATTTTACTTCAAAATCAGTTACTGCTTGACCAGTGGGGCACATTATTTCGAATACTTCTCCCAAGAGGGCTTCTCATTAAAATGATTTTGCCTCAAGAGCTAATGTAAAAACCCATTTCACTCATTAATTACCTTATAGGTAGAAATTGCTCCCTAAGCTTTACTTGAAACCAGTTTCTCCCCCTTCACTTAATTCCCTTTCCTTCCCCAGGTTCAATTGCCTGTGATAAATATTAAAAAAAAAAAAAAAAAAAAAGAAGAAGAAGAAGAAGAAGAAAATTCAGCCTGCCATCCAAAGTTCTCTAGCAACAAAAATTGCAATTCTCAATTAGGTCTGGTTATTAACCACCTTTTCTACTCTATGTAAAAGATTTTTAACCCATCTTGAAGCTGCAGACCTTTTATTTTCTCTCTGAGCCTGGAATTTGTTGGACTTATTCTAATAGGAAGAATGTTAAAGTCTCAGTTTTCAATAAAGTACTGAGCAAAAATACTCTATGAGAGGTGAAATATACAATGTATTCAGGCTGACCTGCATCTGTTGAATCTGATCTTCATAAATAGCTTGACACTGTAGCCCATCTTCCCTAGTTTGTACTTCAGAGAAATTTATGTTGACTTGATAGCTCAATTTTCTTACCTACCATTAAGAAAATGGCGTTCAAGATAAAGCAACCTAAATCGGCATAGTTCTGCATCTGCATCAGCCTCCCTCTTTGTGGGAGGAATAGCTGCCTTTCAGAAGGGTCATAGATGTGGATTCTTGACTTGAGATCTCCAAATCTCTTCTCCACCTTTAATTTTGACTTAGCTCCAGCAAGATGAAAGAAGTTGCTACTGCTCTGGGTTCTTCAAGAAACTGAACCAACAGGATGTAACACACATACACACACTCACATATACACACATACAGGCAGGCATAACCAACAAAAAGTTGTTTAGACCTCCACAATAAAACTAATATTGCAACAAAGTGATCTACAAACTTACTGGCTTCCCAGTGCATATAAAAGTTAAGTTCACACCATGCTGCAGTCTGTCTATTAAGTATGCAATAGCATTGTGTCTAAGGGAACAATGCATGTACCTTAACTAAAAAGTACTTTATTGCTGAGAAATGCTAATGGTCATTTGATCTTTTAGCAAGTCATCATCTTTTTTGTTGGTGGAGGGTCTTACCTTGATTAGTGGCTCCTGAACTGACTCATCAAGGTGATGGTTGCTGAGGCTTAGGATGATTGTGGCTGTTTCTTAAAATAAGACAACAATGAAGTTAGACAAATACATTGACTTTCTTTCATGAAAGATTTCTGTGTAGTATGTGATGCTGTTTGATAGCATTTTACCCACAGCAGAACTCCTTTCAGAATTGGAGTCAGTCTTCTCAAACTAAGTTAATGTGTTATTCTTAATCCTTTGTTGTCTTTTCAACAATGCTCATAGCATCTTCACCAGGAGTAGATTCCGTCTTAAGAAACTACTTTCTGGGCCGGTGCCTGTAGCTCAAGGAGTAGGGTGCTGGCCCCATATACCGGGGATGGCGGACTCAAACCCAGCCCCAGACAAAAAAAAAAAAAAAAAGAAAGAAACCACTTTCTTTGTTCATCCATAGGAAACAACTCCTCATCTATTCAAGTTTCACTATAGATTGCAGATATTTATTTGAATCTTCAGGCTTCACTTCTAATTCTTCTCTTTTATTTCTGCCATATTTAGTTAACTGCTTCCACTGGATGCTTGAGACCCTCAGAGTCATCTTTGAGTATTGGAATCAACTTTTCCTAACTCCTGTCAATGTTTGTATTTTGACATTCTCCCAAGAATATCAAATGTTCTTCATGACATCTAAAATGGCAAATTCTTTCCAGAAGGTTTTTAATTTACTTTGCCTATATTTAATATTTCAGTAATGAGACTCAAAAATCAAAATCACTTCTTCATCCAAGGGCTGCAGAATGGATATTGTGTTAGCAAGTGTGAAAACAATATTAATCTCCTTGTACATCTCCATCAGAACTCTTGCGTGACCAAGTACATTGTCAATGATTAGTAATATTTTAAAAGGAATCTTATTTTCTGAATAGTAAGCCTCAAAAGAGAGCTTTAAATGTCCAGTAACCTATGCTATAAAGATATGTTCTGTCATCCAGGCTTTGTTGTTTAATTTACAGGATGCAGACAAAATAGATTTAGCATAATTCTTAAGGGTCCTAGGACTTTCAGAATGGTAAATGAGTATTGGCTTCTACTTAAATCACTTACAGTGACTTAAAATTGCATTATCCCCTAACAAGAGAGCCAGCCTGTCCTTTGAAGATTTGAATCCAAGTGCTGACATCTCCTCTCTAACTAAGTAAGTCCTAGATGGCATCTTCCAATAGAAGGCTGTTTTGTCATGTGTTGAAAATCCATTGTTTAGTGTAGCCATCTTCACCAATTGTCTCAGCTAGATCTTCTGGATAACTTGGTGTATCTTCTATTTCAGCACCTGCACTTCACCTGTACTTCACTGTTCTAGAGATGGATTCTTTCTTTAAACCTCATGAACCCACTTCTGCTAGCTTCAAACTTCTCTTCTGCAGTTTCCTCATTTCTCTCAGCCCTCACAGAATCGAAGAGACTTAGGGCGTTGCTCTAGATCATTCTTTCACTTAAGATTATATTGAGGCTGGTTTGGTCTTCCATCCAGACCACTAAAACTTCCTCATATCAGTAGTAAGGTAATTTCTCATTCTTTTTTTTTATTATTAAATCATAGCTATGTACATTCATGCCATTAAGGGGTACAATGTGCTGGTTTTATATACAATTTGAAATACTTTCATCAAACTGGTTAACATAACCTTTACCACATGGTCTTAGTTACTGTGTTAAGACATTTATATTCTACACTTAGTTTAACCATTCACATGTTCACAAGAGTAGCTCTATTAATTTCATTCAAGGACTTTTGTTTTCTATTGACAACTTAGCTACTTGTCTGGTGTGAGATGCCTAGATTTCAGTTTTTAGCTTTCATCAGACCTTTCTCACTAAACTTGATTATTTCTAGTTTTTGATTGAAAACAACAGGTGTGTGACTCTTCCTTTCACTTGAATACCTCAAGGCCATTGTAGGGTTATTAATTAGTCTAATTTCAGTATCATAATCTCAGAGAAGAGGGAGGCCTGAGGAAAGGGAGAGATATGGGGGACTGGTTGATGGAGCAGTCAGAACACATGTAACATTTGTCAACTAAGTTCCTCACCTTATATGGGTATAGTTCGTGAGGCCCCCAAACTATTAAAATACTAAGATCAAAGACCGATGATCATAGATCACCCTGACAGATGTCACAAAAATAAAGTTTGAAATATCATGAGAATTAACAAAATGGGACACAGAGACACAAAGTGAACATATTAGAAAAAATGGGGCTGATAAACTTGTTTGATATAAGGTTATCACAGATTTTTAATCTGTGAAAAGCATTAATCTGTGAAGGGCAGCAGAGTGAAGCACAACAAATTGAGGCACACCTGTAGAGGTATTTAATACATATATATGGGGAGAGAGAGAGACTCATTCATTATAAGAAATTGGCTTATACAGTGTCATGGAGGCTGAGAACTCTTAAGATCTATAGTCAGCATAAGCTCCAGTCTGAGTTCAAGTCTGAAGGCAGAAGACCAATGTCTCAGCTCAAAGAAAGGCATAGAGAGGGACTTCTTCCTTCTTAGCTCTTTTGTTCTCTTTTGGTTTTTGTTGGGTTGGATGAGGGCCACCCACAGTGGGAAGGACAGTCGGTTTTACTCAAGTCTACCAATAAAAATGTTAATATCATCTAGCAACACCCTCATGGCACACTCAGAATAAGCTCTAAGTAAACAGGCACCTTGTGTCCCAATCAAGTTGACACATAAGATAAACTATCACAAAAGCTTTGATCTCAAAACTGATCTTAGAGAAAAATGAAAGAATAACTTATTTAGATGAAGGGAAAGAACCAAACAATAGGAGGAACTGGGGGTTTCTTTGAGAAATGTTCCTGGCCATGAGTAGTATTCTTTCTAATCAATTTCCTACTATACATTAACATTAATTAAGATAAGCAGGCGTTTATTACCTAAAAATTTTATAGTGTCCAAATTTATATATATGAATCCGGACACTCAGTAATACCACTAAAATTACTAAATCCGGACATAGTAATACCACTAAAATTTGAGTGTATGTTTAGGTACAAAACATTAAATTTTATAAATAGTAGTAGGTGATGGTTGAATTATGAATGTTATCTTTCTAATAAATTTTTTGTCTTTATAGCTCATTAAATTCATTCCATTAGCTTGATACATAATATAGCTATAAATTGCTAGATTAAAAAAGGTCTAACTTTATGTCTATAAACAAAATAATAAATTCTTTGAGAAAAATATATGACTAATACATATATTTAAACCGTTTGGTCTCTTTGGTAATCAAAGACATAGAATTAAATCAACAGTAGATATTCTCCACTTCATCAACTGACCTACTACAGCCCCTTCATTTCATTGTAAAACACAACGATTTGTTAATAGGAAGGACAGATGAGCACTGTGGAAAGCTGCAGGGGATATCTACTCTTACTGGTTAAGTCCTACTCTGACGAATCCAATATGATAAATCAGTATGTTTGCTCTCAAACCATTGCATAAAGTTATACTTGTCATTATAATCACATAATTTAGTTACATGCAACTCAAGAAAAAAAGTGTTTCTTCTATGAAAGCTAAGTTGAACGTGTAGAAAGTTGCATTAAAACTGAGTTAGTAAAAAAAAATGATTGGTATTAAATTAGATATAGGTGAGATAAACTGTAGCAGAAAAGGGGACCAATGAGAATCTACAAGGGTTGCACATTCAGAAAACTTTAGCTTTTCTCTACTGTTTCATAGGAGAGAAAATGGAAATCATAGAAGATGACTTATAGCACTTGTTTATGCAAGAAAATCCATCATGTACCCCAAAACGAAAAAAAATGTAGGCTCCAGTCTTGATAGAAGTCAAAATCATGCCATCAAGCATTTCTGCTAACACTGGTTCTGCAATTTATGTTTAGCCCTTTTGAAGCAGTACTTTCTTATTTAATGTTTGTATTAATTTGCAGTATGCCTCAATAATCAGCCCACCTTTGATGGTAATTTTAATTTTCACTGAGGATAATGACTGGGAGTGATTATGTTATGTTCAGCAACTATTCACTCACTCCACTTCCCATCTATAGAACACTGTGTTTATTTCCCCAACTCACTGATCCCACTCTTGCCCAAATGCCTACTTTAGCCAATGGATGATGGGTAGAAAGAATAATGGGTACATTATTAGCATTCTTAACTAAAGTCCTAAGAGGTTTGGCAAGACCTCTTGAGCCTCTGACATCAACCATGAGATGTTCCTGCCCTGAGTTGATGCTTTTCCTTTGTCCTGAGTCTCAAAGCTGAATCTGACTGGTAGCCTGGAGTCCAGTGATGGATCCAACTGAGTGGGTCCAAGTTGAAGCTGAGTTGCAGCTAACTCACGGAAGTGTGGTGAGTGAAAATTAACTAGGTCTAAGTTTTTTTGTTGTTTTTGTTTTTAGAGACAGAGTCTCACTAAGACACTGTCACCCTATGTAGAGTGGCGTGGCATCACAGCTCACAGCAAACTCAAACTCCTGGGCTCAAGCAATCCTCCTTCCTCAGTCTCCCAAGTAGCTGGGACTACAGGTGCCTATCACAATGTCTGGCTAATTTTTCTATTTTTAGTAGAGATGGGATCTAGCTCTTGCTCAGGCTGGTCTTGAACTCCTGAGGTCAAGCAATCCACCTGTCTCAGCCTGCCAGAGTGATTGGATTACAGGTGTGAGCTATCATGCCCAGCCCCAACTAGGTGTTTTTGAAGCCAGTGAGTTTTGTGTTGTTTGTTATACCTTATTACCACAGCAAAAGGTGACTAATCCAGCTTTTAACCAATTTCGTGACTATTGTGGATAGATATGCTTTTTAATTTATATTTTTTCTAGGACATGTATTTATCTATTATTCCTTTTTCTCCCACTAGGGATTACATTTGTCCCTAAATAAATATTTGAACTAGTGCTATTTGGAGAGACACCCCTTTTTGCCACAACTCCAAAATAAAATTTTGAGATGTGCTTATAATTCACCTGAAAAGTGTGCTTTCACAGACACATGCCCAAAATAGAAGTTTTGGCTGTATATCAAAATATTAGGAATCAAGGCACCTTCATATATTTTAAATAGATTTAAGTATCTGTAATTCATGTGTTATTTTTATGATCTTTTGTTTTTTGTCAACCTTTTAACTTAATATACAACCATGAGTCTCATTAACATTGTATAAGAATATTATTATTGTGTTAAAATGGCAAAGAATGTATACCTATTATTAGGAAGATATACTCTAATAGCTGAAGGACCAACTTTTTGGAATTGGTAATGTGCCTCTGATCACATTACAAAACATTTGGAAGAACCCATTCTGTCCTCATTGTATGCTATACACAGAGTAGGGCTTAGTAGATAATTGGCATTCAGTAATTTTTATTTCTTTGTGACAAAGCCTCATTTTGTCACCCTGGGTAGAGTGCGGTGGTGTCACAGCTCACAGCAACCTCAAAGTCTTGGGATCAAGTGATCCTCTTGCCTCAGCCTCCCTAGTAGGACTGTAGGCGCCTGTGACAACTGGGACTGTAGGCGCCTGTGACAACACCTGGTTACTTTTATTTTATTATTTTATTTATTTTATTTTTTTTTTTGGGGGGGGGCAGCACCTGTGGCTCAGTGAGTATGGTGCTGGCCACATATACTAAGGGTGGAGGGTTTGAACCCAGCCCCAGCCAAACTGCCACACACACACACAAAAATAGCCTGGCATTGTGGCGGGCACCTATGGTCCCAACTACTCTACTCGGGAGGCTGAGGCAAGAGAATTACCTAAGCTCAATAGCTTGAGGTTGCTGTGAGCTGTGATGCCATGGCACTCTACCAAGGAAGACAAAGTGAGATTCTGTCTCTTCAAAAAAGACAAAACAAAACTCTTTTTTTCTCTTTTTTTGCCTTGGCCTCCCAGAGTGTCATAGGACTGCTTTCATTGATTTTCTCCCCCCCACCCCACTTGCCTTCTCATGGAAGTATAACCATACCTATAAATACACTAGAGCCAGAAAGTAGGAATAATAAAAGAAGAGAGCTGATTGATTCACTGAATGACTAGATTCTTCATAGCCTGTTGATTAAATATTTAATAATATGAATAAAATCATGAACATGCGTGCAATTTGTCCTGGTATACTGAGAAAATTTCCAAAAATACCCGACACTTCTCTAGTGTGTCTGAACACTTCAGCTTTTATCAGTTGAGCTATAGGCTTACAAGGACATTCATTATAAGCTTGATTATACTAGTGAATAATTACAAACAACATAAAATGTCTGACTATAGGAAATTGGTTAAATCTATCATGGGGCCTACATACAAGGAATAGCAGGCCTTGCATTTAGTAAGAATTCAATGAATACTGTTGACTCACTGACTTCAGCCATTAAAATAAAGATGGTAACCGTATATGTACTGACAATGAAAAAAATCCACAGCACATTAAGTAAGACTAGCTGGCTATTGAGGAGCATGAATACAGTAGAGCCTCTGTATGTTGACCCTCCAAGAGACTGTCACAAACCAGTCCACCTACAGAGTGCTTAACATGAGGAACTAGGCCTACTGTTCTGATATGTGGTGCAAATCTGGTCTATGGAAATTAGGTCAACTTAAAGAAGTGGTCAGTGTAAGGTGGTGGGCAACTATAGAGGTTCTGCTGCAATATAATTCTATCTCCGTGTAAGTTAAAACAATAAGCATATCTATATATTTATCTGTATACATAAAAAAGTTAAAGAATTTTTACCTGAATATAAAGAGTTGTTATTTCAGGGGTAACTATTTATGTTATTTTTGATTTTCAAGTTAATATTCTTCCATTACTTTCTGATTTATTTTATAATGATCATATATGATTTTATAATTATAAAAACCAAAACACAATATAATTTTGGGAAAAAAAAGTTGTATATTTAAAGCATTTAAAGATGGATGACGTGTAAAACCAAATCAACTCCTAGTGAGCAGCTTAAAGATAAGTTCCCCAGTGTCTGGTTTGGCGTGGTACATGTATATATGGATAAATTTACATGTCATAGAAAAGGGGCTGGAAAACATAGGTTTTCGTACCAGATCCACGTCCTGTCCTGAACTCTACCTGCATCTATAGTAATGGTGGATCAATCATTCTCAGGGAAGGTACTTTTGTGCATTACTCCTTAGGGCACTGACCAGAAAGTAAATACCAGAAAGAGACAGGTAAAGTGTGATTAAAATCTAAATCAGTTCTCCATTCCCCAAACCCTTGTCCCAGAAGTCTCAATGCCTGGAGAATGAACAGCATGCCCAGTGTATGAGATGCACTTATAATGAAATGTTATTAGTTGTTTATCTGAAATTAAAATTTAGTGTAGCATCCTGTATTTTTATTTGTTTAATCTGGCAACCCCACGGACCAGCCATATGGCTGGCCTCATTTACCCATTTAATAGGAAGTAATCAAGTCTGCCTTCAGGGTTACTGTGAGTAGCAGAGGTGGTATCTCATTACTGCCCCTCTCAATCCTCAGCCTTTACCCCAACACTGACTCTGCCCTGGCTCATCCGGCCTTAGCCGGTAGCAACTTTGCTTTCCTAAAGTGCAATACATGGTATAAGGTCTATTAGGGCCATTCTCACTCTATACCCAATGGACAAGGGTAAATAATGATTCATTTCATATTTGGTTATTTAGCAATGTTGAACAAAAAAAAAAAAAAAATTCTCCATTTTTTTTTCTCCTTATCTACCTGTTTCCTCTCAGCCAACAAGGCACTAATTATGTCGTTCTAATAATCCATTATTATGTCCTAGTGTGAAATGATGTTTATAAGAAAGAGCATGTAAGGTTCCTACTGCCACAAAAATATTGCATAACCAACCTTGAACGACTTTAAACAGTAAAATTTATTTAGCTCCCGAGTTTGCAGGCTGGTGATTAAGACTGAGTGTGGCAGGGCTGTTCTCCCGGTCTCTGCGGGAATCAGGCACATGTCTGGCATTTGATTGGCTATTGGCTGGAGCAGTGGGGGCCACTGGGCCTGCGTTTTTTCTCTTCCAGCAGGCTATCCTGGTCATATTCTCACAACAGTGATAAAGACGCAAGAGCACAAATGGAAATATTTATGCACTTGTTTTTAAGTTTCAGTTTGCGTATCATATGCTAACATATCTTGATCAGTTCTAGTCATGTGGCCAATTCAACATCAATGGTTAGGAGAATGTGCAATAAACTGTGATAAACTCCTATTGGTAGGAGAATGTGCAATAAACTGTGATGAAAGGACATCACTACAGAAAAGGCTGAAGGAATCATAAATACAGTTAATATACTACCTATAATTCATAGGACAATAATTAAAATTAATCATGATAACTATCCTTTACTAAGTACTTGAAATTTGGTTTCTGGCACTGTATTAAATCAGTGAGCTCTCTTTACTAATGCTGAAAGGACCATTTGGTTCGGTATAAGACTCTTGGAACTGTTCACATTCTTGGAACAAGCAATTCTTCATAGTCATCCTGGAGGCACCTAACGAAAAGATTAGACCAGCACCTCCCCAGGGATGGACGAGCAATAGCTTTACCTTAGACCGAATGCAGTTTGCATTTTAATACTTGTAAATTGATTTTCAGTCTGGCTAGGCAACGGTGGCACTCTTTCTTACTGAGCCCATCAAAATTATAAATTTATTTAACCTTTTCTCCACCCTAAACTTCTATTAAATACACAATATGCACTGCATAGATAATGTAACAGAGAATGAAATGGGAAATCAGGTCTTCATCTGTCTCTAATCTAATTGTAACAACTTGCTGATAACTAATGAAAAGACCAGAAGGTAATCATTTCCTCTTTTGAATGAAGAAGAGCTTTGCAGCTTGACTGTAATTGTCTGTGAATTTCAAGCTCCATTTGTTGAAACAACATGAAAACAGTGTATTTGACTCCTTGGGAGTCCCTGTGCTAAATTGTTGGGAGAGTGCTACAGAAATTTATTGTCTTCTTCATCTTCTCATAAGCATCTTACATCCTACTTCATAACAAAACAAATAGGCTGGATTTTATGAAATTAAAGGAGAATAAAATTGAATTATAATAGACTGGCAATTAACATTTAAGTGAAGATTTAAATTATCCATAGCACAAAGTTGAGAAAAACAAGTACACGTAACTAAATTTACAACTCACAATGATTCAAATAGAAATTTAAAAAGGATTAGCAACTAATTTTATTCTTACAGCTTAAAAGCAAATTTTAATATTTTAATTTTTTCTGCATATATATTATATGTATTCTCTGAACTATATGAAAATACATTTAGAAAAATGGGATACATTATTTTTAATTTGTGATTCTGATTTTCTAAGTACATGTATATCCCATATGAACAAACACATAAGATGTAGAGTCTTAATGTAATAAAGTGCAGTGTTCTCAGTGGAAATGTGTATTTCTGAAGATTTACCTTGAACTCTGTGGATTACCCATTTTACACCAACTAAACATGTACTATAAGCAGAATAGCTTTTTTCCCTACCATTTAGTAAATAGTTCTGGTGAAAAAATAAGGAAAGCTAGTTGCAGCAGAGTAAAGAGAATCTTGGAGTTGGTGGTATGCACCTGCTTTGAATCTTCAATACTTGTTAGCTGTATGACCTTGAGCAAATCTCAACAAGGCTTCATGTTTGTCTGCAAACTTTCATGAAACAATTGAAATAAGAAATTGGTGCACTGCAAGAACTCAATAAGTTCTTATCGAACACCTGCTGAAAGATAAACAAAGAAAGAAAATAAGAGATGAGTCTCTTACCTACATTTTGCTATGGAAATACCCTCTGGTTTTCAGTGTCAATTGACTTTACTTGGCTTCAGACATAAAGAAGGTGGAAAATCTCTGTTGTTCAATATATGGATATGCAACAAAAATTATAGAAGTTAACTGCAAAACTGCATTTGTAAAACTGGGTCTTTAAAATATAATGAGATTATTCCATCCATGCTTTATCCAAAATGTAAACGTGGGATTTTTCTTAGCAAAATTTATATGAAACCAACTATTGTTACGAGTGAATTAAATGTTTAGGGGGTTATGGACACTTTCAGAATCTGCCAAAAGCTCTGGACTTACTTGACAGAAGAAAAAAAAAAAATCTATATATGAAGATTCAGAAATCTTGCCTATAATTTCAGTAGTATTTATTAAACTATCTGAAGCTACACAGATCTCTGATTTAACAATCTCTGCATTTTAAGCAATTGACACATTTGGCTTTAGTATTACTTACAAATTTTAACTTTTCTTCCCTTCCCTATTTATGCTATGAAGATGTTGGAAACCAATGAGAAACTCATTCAAAACAACAATATTCAAGGTTCATAATATTTATATAAAATGGATAAATAAAATGTGCCTTTTAAAAATCACAAATATTTTTCTAAATCTAATAGAATCTAAGATAAGAATGAATCTAATGTCAAATAAAAGTCAAATGAATATTTTGTAGTTCTCTAAACAGAGTCTAGTGTTCCATAGAAGGAAAGAAAGCACATTCTTCCTCCTATAGCCGACACTTGGATGCTTGACAGCATTTTTTTTCCTTGCCAGCAGACCCCACTTACCATTATGGAGGCTAAAAATACTACATACTTTGTTTCTCAGCTTTCCTGTAGCTGGAACACAGGCAGTAAATAAAATGCTGGCCAGTGAAATAGCCAGCATTGTGGGCTTTTAGGAATATTTATTTTTCCTTGAATGGAAAGCATTAGTGAAGAAGAAATTGCTGCCACTTCCCTTTCTACTTCCGAATGTTGTCCTACAGGGATGATACTTGAGCTAGTGCAGCCATCTTGTGACCATGAGTTCAAGATCAAGAGACAGTGACACAGGGTCCTAAAGAAAGATGTTGCTGAGCTACTTAACCAACCCTAATTTGCATATCTATAGACTCTTTATCATGTGGGGGGAATTAACCCATGTTCTTTGCAATCTCCTTTTTAGGTGGGTATTCTGTTTCTTGAGGCCAAAAGCACTTCATTGGACCTCCTGTGTCTCAAAGTCCTATAATTAGCTAATTTCTGTACACAGTTAGAGGCAAAATGCATTTTTATTTCATGGAACATAATGACTGATGACATTTCTGAATTCACAAATACCATGGTGGAAATTCTTGTCTTAAGTTGTTAAGTAGTGAGAAAGATAGCCTATGATGCTGCTATGTTGACTCCGATACGGAAGCTTTTTATCTTTCCGTTTCAGGGGCCCTCTAATCCCATGCTTCTGCAGAGGGGGAGTTAGAAAGCAGGCCTAACCATTCAGGCCTGTGGTGGAGAGTGCCCAAGGGAGTATCCATTTCTGAGAGGGAAAGAGAGAAGGCAGGAAAGATGGAGCAACTATGCTACAACTATGGGAGGGCCAGGCACAGTAATCCCAGTAGTATGGGATGTTTAGATGGGAGGATTGTCTGGGGCCAGAGGTTTGAGATCAGCCTGGGCAACATACAGAGACTATATATCTCCAAAAAATAGAAAAATTAGGTAGGTGTGGTGGCATACACCTGTAGTCTCAGCTACTTGGGAGGCTGAGGCAAGAGGATTGCTTAAGCCCAGGAGTTTAAAGTTGCAGTGAGCTATGATGATGCCATACTCTATCCAGGGAGATAAAGCAAGACTCTATCCAGGGAGATAAAGCAAGACTTTATCTCAAAAAAAAAAAAAAAAAAAACAAAAAAAAAACCCCAATAAATAAAAAATAATAGGTACTCAGTAAACGAATGGATGGCTATGCATGTAAACTGTAAAAATTCATGTAGTCTCAAATACCTAAATTTCTCAGAAAGAGGAACATAAAATAATATTAAGAATTTAAAAACAAAACCTCCAGCAAACAAGCATGCTGTTGCCTGGGAGTTAGCAAGAACAGCCTATATTTTCTTTTCCATTTCATACTTCACTTGGAACTTACTGCAGTGATTCCACAAAGTCAGGAGGCTTTAAAAAGTTAATGAGAAATAGATAGGGAAAACCTATAGTGTGTTATTTTGGAATACCCTGTAATGTTCAGGGTTTGCTATACAGGGAAGCAAGACCATTTTAACGGCTTTCAGTTTTTTTTTATTGCACTAGATTTGCAGAAGGCACCTTAAACCTTCTAAGTTAATAAATAAAAAAAAAAAAAATTGTGATATTTGCTTAGTTAGCAAGCACCATTGTTTTCAGCCCTGGAATTTTTAAATCTTGTTCTTCTATGATTTTGACCTTAAAGACTTTATAGTCATTTTTTGCAAATTCAGAATGCTAATTAAATCAAACTCTGGACTACATTCTGGTATTCTGGTGCCATGTTCCACTAGATCACAAAGGGCTGGCTAATGGGTTTCAGCCTTGATCATGATTTCTTGCGACTTCTTTTGTGTTGGTTTCTTGTAAAGTAAGTTGGTTTATATATTTGTTTCACTTAATGTGATATTTTTCTCTCCAACTACATCAACTACATTAAAAATCCCTTGAAGGTAAAGACTCTATGTTACATTTTTCAGTTTCATCCAGAGCAGCATTACTTGAAAAATGTCCCATGGAAAACCACTTCCTTGGAATGTCAGTAGATACATTTTTTTTTAAGGTTTATTTTCTCAACTAAAGTAGAAAACCTTTGGCTTAGAAAAAAAAAAGTCTTTATAAAACTTTGGAATATTGAAATTGCTAACATATGCTATGTCCACAAGCTGGGGACAAAAATGTAGAAATTATCTAACATATTTGAACATAAACTTTAGAATGGGGCAGTAGAGGGGCAATATATTTCTTAAGAGATAATAGGCATGGAGAAGTGTCGTTCCATCATACATAGTATAGTCTAGTGTTGTGAACCTGGCATATGTCCCATCCAGACAAAAAAGATTCTTTTATTGGTTTGAACAAAACCTTTTCATGAGTGATGATGCTTGCTTATTTTTCCAATGTGGTAAAAATATAATTTTAGCACTATGATTGAACAAGTCATCTTTACATAATATAACTTTTTAAGTATTTAGAGAAATATTTAAATTTGGAGCTTTGTAAAAGTTAGAAACAAATTTGTTGAAAATAGCTGAATCCATACTTAGCCAGGCATTATTTAAAATTCATGTAAGGTGTTTATAGGCTAAGATCTATAATGGATAGCCATTGAGATACCTATTTCCATTATGGGAAATAGTTTACATTATTGAGACCTCTTGCTGCAAAAATAAAATATCTAGAAAAGACAAATAAAATATTGAAAGCTAACTTAAAAGCATTTGAGTGATACCAGGTAGAAAAGATTTAGGGAGGTAAAGTTCTGAGGAGGAGTGGAGTGCAGGTAGATGAATCCAATATTGGATTGTTTTTCTCAGCAAGATATTTGAGAGATTGAATAACTGAAAAGAACTTTTGGAAATCTTGTGGCACTAAGAAACACTCCAGTCTGCCAGTTGGGACCTTTGAAGGTCTATATCTCTGAATAATGGCAATGTAGAAAAAAAAAAAAAAAAAAAGACTGAAGCTGAACTTTGAATCACTTTACTCCCTGAATAAATTAAAATCTACCTGCTGCCCTTAAGAGCAAACGTAAATCTCTTCTGGAGGAAGGTAACCTCATCGAGTGTCTCAAATTACCTCTGCAATTTTCTTCATTAAAATGGTCAGGCATGCAATAAAAATAACAAGGCATACAGAGGAAGAACAGGAATGTCTGTTACAACAGACGATAGAAACAGACCCACAGGAGACCCACACATTGGATTATCAAACATGTGCTTGAAACTTTGTGAAGAATAAGTTCACAAAAGCTAGAATATAAAAAATGTCAAATTGAAATTATGGAAACATTTCAGGAGAAAATTCTTAACTCTCATTCACTAATTCAATGATGTAGGCAAAGAAGAATAAAGAGAAGAAAGAACAAAAGAGAAAGAAATCACATGCTTGTGGCACTTTTATTTTGCTAAATGGAGACAAAAAATGAATAATAAGTATAAGTAAATAACACACTTGGATGTTGTAAGTACAATGAATAAAATAAATAGATCAGAAACATCCGGTGGGACTGGAGCAATTGGGGTGGGTACAGTCTAGATATGGTTGAACACTGGCAAAAGCCCCATCAGTTCAGGGCTATTGCAAAAGACTGTCTAGACATGCATAGGTTCAGTCAAAGTTAAAATCAGAATATATATGGAAAAGTGATTGGACTGGATTCTGTATACATTTTGAATCTAGAGTCAATACCAATTCCTTATGGATTGATGTCAGATATGAGAGAATAATTATTAATAGTGCACTATTTCACTCTCAGAAAGGTTCTAGTTGGGACAATAAATTCCATGGTCAACTTAAAGCAGAGTGAACCTCACTAGTCATACTGTATCATTATTTTACCATACTCCTTGACCATAAATTATAATAATCATCTAGGATCATCTCATCAACATTTATAAGAGTCATTTGTCTTAATAACATGGAAAATTTTAAATACTCTAGGAATGATCTATTCAATATGTATTTTAGATAATTCACTCTTGAATTTATCTTGGTGTGGTAGTCTTTCAAAAAGTAGTTTTCTTAATTTTGGGGGCTTGATCAACTTTCCCAATTTCTTTGACTTGTTTAGACTATTTAGGTATTCTATGAAGATTTCATTCAAATATTTGTGCTTACAAACACTTTTTTCAGCAATGTGTTCTTCTATAATTCTTTAAATTTTATTATATGTTTTTATTAATTAGATGACTCAATAGTTTGTTATTATTGTATTATCATTGTTTTCTTCAAGGGGGGGGATCATATAACCAGCTATGAATTTATTTTTCTATTTTCCTAACTTTTAATTAACCATTTGTATTTACTAATGAATTTTTCTTGCTTTACTTATCTCTTTTTTCTAACAGTTCCATTTATTTCCAAGAAATGTTTCTTTTCAAGGTCAATGTTATCTGATACGTAGTCTTGAGAGTTATAGATATGTAAGTTGATTCTACTTTATTTAATTAATGCTTTTGTCAGAAATTTACCTTTGTCTAATACAAGTTATCATGGCCCTTGTGTGACATTGCTTATTCTTTCACTTTTAAACATCTGAATTATTTTATTTTAAAGCTGCTTCTTATAGGATAATACGTAGTTGAGTTTGCTTGATTTGTTTCAGTTTTAGAATGAGTTTGTTTGTTGAGTTTGTTTGATTTGTTTCAGTTTTAGAATCAATTCTTTCAAACAGCTTATTCTAGCCACAAAATGTTATAACACGTTTTCTTTCTAGTCTGACTTTGTATTTTTAATGCTGTCTTGCTGTTTCCTTTTATTCCTACCTTCTTCTACATAATCATGTTCATCCTTAGGGTATGTGTGTGGGGTGGAGTGGTGCATATTCACACATGTTTACATACTTATTTAACTCCCTTAATTTGTAAAGTACATAATCCATTTTGTGTTCTATTTGGAGATTACCTTTTTAATTTCCACTGATATTTCTCATATTATCCACTCACACATTAAACTATTTATATTGAAATTATCCCACTTACACTATCTCTTTCAATAACCTCCTACTACCCATGGGCTTTGTTGAAATTATTATTTTTAAAGTTTTGCCCCGGCTCATTACAATTTTTCTTTTCAACCACCCTACAGTTTTATATAAAATATGTAATAGCTTTATGACTATAATTATATATTTACTTAATGTTATATTTGTGTTCAAATACTTAGATTAAAAGCTCACATCCACTAATGTATTTATTAATCAAAAATATTTATCGAGGGCTTTCCATGTGCTAGGCATTGTGTTCGATGGTGCAGACACAACAAAGAACATGAAGATAGGATGTTATCCCTCACCAAGACAGACAGCAATAAACAAGTATATCTATAGATCAATTAAATAACCATAGTAAATGGAAACTAAATACTTTGTGGAGATTAAGAGAAAAGAGGCTACTGGACATAAAGTGGTCAGAAAGGAATTTTTGGAAGAGGTGCCATGTAAATTGAAGTATGAGAAAAAGCCCCCATCCTAAAAAGAGCCATGACAATAGCATTCCAGGTGGAGAACAGCACATACAGAGGACCTGAACATGCAAAAAAAGCCTGGTGCATTTAAGAAACAAAAATGGCCAGTGTGGCTGACATTGAGTGACAGACATCAAACGAAGCTGCAGTATGCTCCCTCATCTTAAATTTCTTTTTTTTTTCTTGAATTAAAGAAAATGTTTAGCTATTGCCTTATCAGGTTTTTGCATCTTCCCTTTTCTCTTTTTATCTCCTTCAGGAAATTCAGACAGTCTTATGTTAGAATTTCACATGAAGCTAGTAAGTAGTGTTAAGTTCAGGCTCCACGATGAGGCATGATGCTCTAATTTTTTTTTTCCGTGAGCAAGTAGATACCAAGTTTCCTTAGCACTGCTGAGGACAACTAATTTTGATCTCTACGTGTCTTTTTTTTTTTTTTTTTTGAGACAGAGTCCCACTTTGTTGCCTTTGGTATAGTGCAGTGGTGTCATAGCTCACATCAACCTCAAACTCTTGGGCTCAAGAGATCCTCTTGCCTCAGTTTTTCTATTTTTAGTAGAGATGGAAGTCTCACTTTTGCTCAGGCTGGTCTTCATTTCTTGAACTCCACCAATCCATCCGCCTGGATCTCCTAGAGTGCTAGGATTATAGGCCTCAGCCACCGCGCTCTGCACTCTAAGCGTCTTTTCAACAGGGCAGGTGGGGGCTGTTTTCTGCATATGACAGGACTACAACATTACCCTCTGTTTCTCAGTGCTGTCTGTTAAAACTCTGCATATTGGATATTTAACAATTAGGGTTAAGAACCATCAAGGATCTAAGGTTTTTACCCTACTTGCAAACTATCAGACTTGTCACAGTTTTATGGATGCTAACAGAAGACACGAAATTCTTTGGTCAGGGAAAAGGGGCTTTAGGACTCACAGTGGAGAAAGCAGCTTGAGCTTCATGTTTGTGTCATTTGGGATATGCTGAGAGTCTTGTGTGATTTTTTAATAAACAGGTATGCAGTAATTTTTGTTTCACAGGTGAGGAGCCCTTAGCTTCCGTAATTTGAATCTTTTATAATTGGCAGTTGGCAAACTCACCTGACGTTTCTTTCAGAAGGAGAAATGATCTTTATTAGGTTGAACATGAAACAAACCTGCCCCCTGCTCCAGAGAGAAACACTATCCCTAACTTCCAAAACTGTCTTCTATGCAAACATCCTTGGATAGATAATTAAGAATAAAAGGGAAGTTAGTGTCCCTGCTCACCAGACATGCAGAAATGCAAGAGACTTACAAAGAACTGTCTCCGAATAATTAATTCTTATGAAAGATTTTGGTTTCTTATAATGTACTATGTGAATACTGTTTTTTTTTTTTTTTTTTCTTCTTGTTGTTGTTTGTTTGTTTTCATTATAACCTTCTGGAATGATTGTACATTGCTGAAAACTCTATGTATGCTTTTCTCTTGGAAACCAGACTAGCATTCTCTGTGGTCTATTTACTTTATGCTGAATATGCCAATTACTGTAGAATTTAGGTTCAATAAATATTTGCTTAATAAATCAATTCCTATTTGTTCTAAAATAACATCCTGTGTTCAAACCTGCTTACAAGATATTATGCACGCCTATTTCAAAAGACCATTATGATGAAAATATGAGTGTTAATATGCATTTGGTGACTTACTACAATATTGAAAATTAGCATTTATTGACTTGTGAACAGTTTTGAGAAATTTTCTAGGACAGATTCCTTCAAAGTAAGAAAAATTTGAATTTTATTTCAGTGACTAGCCAGATAAAAATGCAATTCACACTGTGGATTGGCTTATTGATTTAAAAAGGTATACGATATGGAACTAAAAATCCAAAGGCAAATAAGAACAACAGAAAAATGACTCATGGAATTTACTTTTCATCTCAGAGTGTTTTGAATCACTTTGCATTTCCCATAGAGATGTCCAACTCTGGAAATGTAAGTGAAAGTGAAGCTTAGTAGTATAGATCACCCAGCAAAGTTTAAGAATGCTCCCCTTAAAGAATAAGCAGAGATAGGTTCAGTTTTCCAAAATAAAGAGGCAACAGATGGTGTAGAAATATAACAGTAGCATAAATCACCAAAGAAATTCACATTTAATCTTTTAGCAGACACCTAGGTTAGACACCTAGAGGGGTGGGTATGCAATTCTACTGGTCTGTGATAATAGTTGATAGATGTTGGTAGGTTTTATAAATCATATTAAAGAATAGAAAATGACAGAATTTAGGCTAAACTTATTCTTGTATTCATTTACAAATTTTTTTTCTTCATGGTAAAGTTGACCTATTTTCAAAACACATTTAAAAGGGTGAAAGAAATGAGAAATATATATTTTATGTGCACTACATGCTAAATGAGTAGATACTAGAAATAAAAAATGAAAAAATACACAAAACTTTTTCCTTATTCACAAACACCACAGTCTTTAGTAGAAAAAAATGTTAACAAATAATAATAATCTAGTAAACATCTGATTGAGACATAAAATGATCACATTTCCTGTTTCCTTATAAGTGGGTGATAAACTGATAAGTTATTACAATTAAGGCTATTGCTGCACATTCCCATTTATGGCAACTCATTCTAGAAGTTATTTGGGTCATTTGTGTGAACATGAAAACTTTGGTTGATGAGAGGTGTAAGTAGATGGGGTTCCTGTATTTCCAAATACTAATTTATAAAACATTTTAATGTTATCTTTAAAAAAATTATTCTCAAACCAGATAATAATAAAATATAGCCTGGATAATATATAGCAAGGCTTTTTAAAAAAATACTGCTCTAAATTACTTTTTTACTTTGGACTCTTTCTTCCCCGTCCATGACTACTGCACACAGTGTGTACAGTCTGGACTGGCCCCTTCCTCTCCTCCCCTCCTGTCCTCTCTTTCTTCCTTCCTTTTCTCTTTCTGTCTCTCTTTTCCTCTTTTCTTTTCTCAAATTCATTTCCATAAATTAAATTACTACTAAAAATAAGCTACTTCACTATGAGTTTCTTGACAGAAGTAATTACAAATTGTCCACATTTACTTGTCTAGTGTGGGCCCAAGTTACCCTCTTAGTTCCGATACACAGATGATACTCAACAAAAGTTTACTGTATTTAAGAATATCATCAACTGGAAAACTTGAGTATTTCCTACCATTCATCTATTTCATTATAGTTTAAGTAGTTCTGACATTGACTTTGAGGTTCTGCAAGAGAAATTTGGAGTTAGATACCAACTGGTTGGTTATATCCTGATTCGCTTTCTATATTCTCCTATGAAAATATCTACAACACCTTGACAAAAATGAAAAAAATAATAGCTCTGGAAACTAAAAAAATTACTCACTAATTCATTTATGTGTTCAACATATAAAGTTCTTACTATATGAAAGCATTATTCGAGGTATTGAGAGGACAGTTGTCACTAACAAACGGATTTCCTGACTTGAAGGAATTTATATCCTTGGGCAGAATATTTAAAAAAAAATAGATTAATAAAAATACAGTGCAATGCTAAGTAGTAATAGGTATTATAAAAAATAATTTAAAGACCTAAAAAGTGTATTTTTAGCAAAGTATTTCATAAATGAACAAACTTAGATGAAAATCATATATGCATTCTACAAACACTAATGAATGAATATAGGGTACTGGGTACTATGCTAAAAAATTTAGTAGCCACCAAGAAAAATTAAGTAGGAATTATTTTTCTGGAAAAATGTTGAAGAGTTGAGATGTGTACATTAAACAGATGAGGGAAATTGATGAGTGCCCTAAGTGAGGTAGATACATGAGGTCTCATTGAATTGAATCTAAATATAGAAATTTGTTCACAGAGTGTATCAAATACTAGTCCTTGAAATACATTATCTTTGTAATTGATCTAACAATATTAGATCTTTTAGTCCTCTCTCATGATCTATGAAGTTCATTAAATAATTGACACAATAAATCTTGTATAAGGTTCTCAAGATAGGTTTTTTAATCTAAGCTATGTACCCTAATATAAATTAGTGACTTCAGCGACATATAACATTTTTGAATGAATTTGTCTAAAACATTACAAGATTTTTTTGCTTTACCCCAACTTCCTAATGTGTTATGAGACGTCACATTTTTCCACTCTGAGTTCAGATCTTGTTATGTTCAAAATGCTTACTGACTTTAGAATTTAATCAGACAAAAAGGAACCTTCAGCTAAAGTGAAGGATGCATTGGAAGCTCACTGTTTCTTAAAATATAAAATAATGATAATGGCTCCTAATGCTCCTAACACTAGAAACTGTCTTTATTTGGAAGCGCTTAATTTTCTACTAAATTGGTCTTTGGATGGGAAAGTCAAGAGGAAACATACAGCACTTTACTTCCATTATGTTGTTTGAACTGGTAGACAGAACACCCTAGTCTCAGCAGAAATCTCATTTAACAAGGTATTAACTTTAAGTAGTCAGAATGTCAACAATTTCTTTTGGATTCTTTTTTTCCCTTGTATACAAAGACATCCCAGGTGTACTGATTTATGTTTTGTTTTTCTGTTTTTGCTTTGATGGGCAGATTAGCTTGTCTAAGGCACCAACACTTCATTCAGTGAATTATTTT
Organism: Loris lydekkerianus; assembly: GCA_963574355.1. NCBI lineage: Eukaryota > Metazoa > Chordata > Mammalia > Primates > Lorisidae > Loris > Loris lydekkerianus. The sequence goes on along the minus strand of CAUYPK010067665.1, from coordinate 1,806 downwards.
CTCTGTCTAGTTCCAGGCTGTGTCTGTGTTATGCTTTTGTTTCAAGTCATATAAGGTGAAAATCATGGTAAGTCTTCTCAAGGCCATAGATGAATTATCATCTTAGAAAAGGATCTACAACCTAATTTGTAGACCTTATTGAGGTACATTTTCGTGCAGTATTAAATAGAACAACAGCACACTTGAGATGTGTTTTGAAAGATTGACCTTTTGTTCACCCATCTCAGGTTCTGGAACCATTGTAATTAAGGTTAGCTATAAACAAATTCAGAACACCAATATCACACAGAGCGGATGACTTCTCTTATTTTATAATCACTAGTTGCAACTTGGCTGTGACCATAAATCTCTAGAGCTCTTTCATAGATTCAGAATGGAACAACATCTGCTTCTTACAGAGAGAAATCTTGCATGATTATGTTTTCATTCCAATGACAGAACTCAAACCATTTTTTTTCTTTTTCTTTCCTGGTCACTAAATTTTGTTTCAAGCTTTAGAAATTGAAATTTTCTATTGCCTGAAGATATACGGTTTTGGTAATGTACTGATTTTACTGTCCAACCAAGTTCTATTGCCCACTGCAGGGGAGGAAGCCAACATGCTGAGTCAGTAGTTGTTTCAGCAGAGAAAGGGTTTGATATTGCAGGGCACTGAGTGAGGAGACAAGAGGAATTTCTCAGATCCATCTCCCTGAGAAATAGGGAGCCAGGTTTTAAAAGGTAGTTTTAAAAGGTAGGGGTAAGGCAGGAAAGGAAGGTCAAGAGCTCATAACTATAGCCATTTTTACTGATACCAGACCCCAACTACCCTGAACATGGATGGAATTTGCTGGCAAGTTGCCAATCTGCTACCACTCAAGGATGGGTGAATTACCAAGATGGATGCCTTACACACTGTTTGTGCTTGCCTTTCTGTGACAGCAGTTTATGATTAATCTGTATAGCCTAACCTCAATATGATGCTGGCCACATACAGGGTTTTCGAACATTTAAAAACATTATCATCACCCCGTATAATCCTGCTCAGAAAAGGACCCCTACTCTGTCTGTGGAGTAGGATCTGTCTACTTAACCTGGAAGGACTTCCAGATACTATTGTCTGTTTATTGTACTATAGAGGAAAAACAGAATATTAGGTACTGCCTGTGAATATGTGGATGGGATAGTCACTCCAAATCACGGCCATGCTATCTACTCTGCAGGGGGAGATCCTGCTGATGACTTACACCCTTAATGTTGTTATCAGAGAGATTCTACATATTATAGATGCTGAAACCCTATCACTAGTCTAATAGCATGAGAAAATAGATAGTGAAGACAGTAAACTATGACAGGGTTAGAGAGGTAATTCAGGGAAAAGATGAGAACCCTCCTCTATTGCAAGGTTGCCTGGATGAGGCTCTTAGCTCAGATTCCCTGGAGAGACAGGCTTTCTTAGGAATGCATTTTATCTCCTGATCTATTCCTGAAATAACAGGCCTAAAAAAAAAAAAAAAAAAATGCAGCACGGCGCCTGTGGCTCAAAGTGGTAGGGCTCTGGCCCAATATACCGGAGGTAGCGGGTTCAAACCCAGCCCCAGCCTAAAACTACAAAAACAAAACAAAATAGAACAGCAAAAAAACCAATGGGCCCTCGTTGGACTCCTAAAAATCATCTTGTAGGTATTATGACCCTTGCGATTTATAGCAATAGGGACAGGGTGGAGGAGATGAAAAAAAAAAAAAAAAAGAAAAAGAAAAAAAAAGAAGGCCAAATTGTTTGAAGCGTCCTTAAGCAAACCTGAAACATCGAGTTTATCAACATAT
>CAUYPK010067664.1:0-87713 GCA_963574355.1 Loris lydekkerianus | reverse complement strand
CCTAGTGCAACTTCCCGAGCCTGACTAGAAGCAGATCCATCGAGCTACTTCCGCGTAGCAACGACTCAGCAAGGCCCGGCCTGAAACTGCCTCTACCTAGATACAGCCAATGTGGTACCATGCCACTGGCCTGACCCTGTCACACACCTCTTCCCCCGCCTTCTTTCCCCGCCCCTTCTCCACAATAAATAAATAAATAAAGAAAAAAGAAAAAAATAAAATAAAATAAAATAAAATAAAATTCAAAAAAAAAAAAAAGAAAAAAATGAAGTGTTTTTCTAACGATTTTAAGTGCCACCACTAAGAAACACGATTACCATCTTATTTTTTAGAAAAAATTTGGTTAAAAAGAAAGTAATGAGGATGACAAGGGGTTGCTTTTCTAGCTTTTATTCCAGCCACACATCCATTCTGAGTGTTGCCACCCTTGGTAAGGGAGGGGTCATAGGTTGATGTAATGGATAGTATGATAGAAATGTGCACCCTGGTGGCCACACTGGTATGCTGCTCGACTCCTTCTTCAGGACTGAGGTACTTTCCAGCTGCCAGGAGTGTTGGTTGCGAAGCCTGAGAGCTGACCCCTTTCCAGGAATTTCCTTCATGTAATGGACCTCTTTTACCCCCCAATTTTGCTCCCACCCTGGCCTGCCTTTTATCCAATATTCTTCCAATGTTCCGTGTTCACTTCCCTGAGTTTTTATATACGTCTCTCCCCCGCCCCCCTGCATAGATGAGAAATAGACCAATAGATAGATAATAGCAATAGATATAGCTATACATACAGATGTTATAAACTTATAATAATTTATTTAAAACTCCAAATTAAAAAAATTAAATTTTATTGTGTTTATTTGAGGTTTACAACGAGATTACGGGATACACAGAGACAGTAAAATACTAGATTGATGATATTAACGTATCATCTCACATAGTTACTTTTTGTGACAAGTGCAGTTAAACTCTACTTATTTAACAAAAGTCCCTATTATCATTTTATTAACTTTAGTCTTCATGTTATACATTTGATCCCTAAACTTTTTTGGTTCTACATATCTGCTATTGTTTTCTTTTCCTTCCCCTTTCCTCTACCTGAGGTAACCACTGTCCCATTCTGTGTATTTGAGTTCTGTATCTATTATCTACCTATATCAATTATCTATACCTAGATCTAGTTTATTCTACATGTAAGTGATACCATACAACAATTTTCCTTCTGCGTTTGGCTTGTTTCACTTAGCCTAATGTCTTCCAGATTTGTCCATGTTGTGGCCGATGTCTGATCTCCTTTTACTGAGGCATTCCATTTTGTATGCTCCTACATACCACGTTTTATTTATCCATTCATTTTGGGGGAGACATTTAGGTTGACTCCCTATTTTGGCTACTGTCAATAATGATGCAATGAACATGGGAGTGCAAATATTTTTAAAATGTGGTGACTTTATCTCCGTTGGGTGTACACACAGAAGAGGGATGGCAAGAACATATGGTGGCTCTAATTCTTAATTTAAGGAACCTCCATACACTTTCCATAATGCCTACCAATCTATATCCTCACCAACAGGGCACAAGTGTTCCCTTCTCCAAACTTTCATCAACATTTGAACTCCTTTATATTTTGAATGATCGCCATCCTCATGGTATTGAAGTGGTATCTCACAGTGGTTTTCATTAGCATTTCCCCAATGATTAGTGATGTTAAGCAAATTTTGTATACCTGTTGGCCATTTTTATGTCCTCTTACGTCTGTCTTATGTCTGTTCAAGTTCTTTGCCATTCTTAATTGAATTATTTTTCGACTATTGAGTTATGATAATTCTTCGTACATGTTTATATTAAGTCCTTATTAGATGTGGTTTGCATATTTCCCCCCCCCAGTCCATTGGTTGCCTTTTAATTTCTTGATTATTTCCTTTCACCTGCAGAAGATTTTAGTTTACTGTAATTCTATTTATTTTAGAAAACCTAAAATTTGGATGAAGATATATTTAAAATTATTTTAATTAATATATTTTAATTTATTCTTTTTCTATTCTAGCTATTTGGTAAAAGAGATTCTATACAAAAGTTGTTTCTTTCTTTCTTTTTTTTTTTTTTTTTTTCTTACACAGAGTCTCAGTATGTTGCCCTGGTAGAGTGCTGTGGCATCACCGCAACCTCAAATTCCTGGGCTTAAGTGATTCTCTTGCCTCAGCCTCCCAACTAGGTGGGACTAAAGGTGTCTGCCACAATGCCTGGCTATTTTGTTGTTGTTGTTGTTGTTGTTGTTGTTGTTGTTGTTGTTGCAGTTGTTATCACTGTTTAGCAGGCCCGGGCTGGGTTCGAAACTGCCTGACTCAGTGTATGTGGCCGGTGCCCTAACCATTAAGCTGTGGGCACCGAGCCTATATACAGAAGTTTGTTCAAAAGGCTTTGGAGGAACTTCAAAGGACTAAAGAACAAAGGGACTAATAGAAACAGCAGAAGTTGCAAATACCACTGGAGTGAATCCCAAGAACTGGTTCCTTCTCTTGTTTCTTGTTGGGGTGGAAATGCTCTTACAGTTTTTTTTTTTTTTTTTTTTTTTATTAAATCATAGCTGTGTACATTGATATGATCATGGGGTATGGGGCATCATACACTAGTTTCATATTTCATACTAGTTTGACACATTTTCATCACACTGGTTAACATAGCCTTCCTGGCATTTTCTTAGTCATTGTGCTAAGAAATTTACATTCCACATTTACCAAGTTTCACATATACCCTTGCAAGATGCACCGCAGGTGTAATCCCACCAACCCCCCTCCCTCTGCCTACCTCCCCCCTCCCTTCCTTCCCCTTCCCTCTTCCTCCTATTCTTAGGTTGTAACGGGGTTATAGCTTTCATGTGAAAGCCCTAAATTAGTTTCATAGTAGGGCTGAGTACATGGGGTACTTTTTCTTCTATTCTTGAGATACTTTACTAAGAAGAATATGTTCTTATTATGCAGCCTTAAAGAAAGATGGAGACTTTACCTCTTTCATGTTTACATGGATGGAGCTGGAACATCTTACAGTGGTTTTAATCATTATAACCGTTCTTTCTCTAATAAAAGACAACTGCAGTTTGGCTGATCTATGCTGTTGAATACATGTTTGCCTTTATAAAATATGCAGTGTCATGTTGTTAATTGTATTGCACTAAAATTGTATTTCGGTTGTGTTCTTTATATTTTCAGCATTCATTTTTATAATCACACTAGTTTGCTTAACATACATCTAATTCATGATTTCTAACTAATTCATAAAATTCCATGTTGTACATCTGTGTATTTTATTTATCTACCTCCTTAGTCATGTATAATGAGGTCACTTCCAATCTCATGCTGGCTCAAATAATTCAATGATAAATATTTTCATATACACCTCCTCTCAGATGAATACCAAGCCAAGGGATCACTGAGCCATGGGCAGTAAACATAATTAACTTAGGAAAGAACTGCCAGAATGCATTCCAAAGTGGCTATCCCAGTTATATCCCTTAATAGTGCATGAAGAGGGTTACTCTATCTCCATATTATCAAACTATGGTATTTATCCAATTTTCTAATTGTGCCAATCTCTTGCATTTATAATAGCTTTAATTTGTATTGTTCTAGTGAATCTGAACATCTCCTTTGATATGCATTAACTATTTGAGTTTACTTTTCATAAAAATATGCTCATATCCATGCACATTTTTCTACTGAATCTCATATTCTTTTTGTTGCTTTTAGATTTTCATTTAAAATTTTTTCTTTTTCTTTCTTTTTTGTTTTTGACTGGGGCAGGGTTTGAACCCACCACCGGTATATGGAGCTGGCACCCTACTCCTTTGAGCCACAGATGCCACCCTTAAAATTTTTCTATTGTTTCATTCACTAATTCAGTATTTTAAAAAAATTTAAGTCAAGTATCACAAGAATGGTAAATCGAGTACCTCGTGTAGTGAATACTAATGTAAAACTAGTAGATTAACAACTACAGGCCCATATTAATTTAAGAAGGGGGAAGAAGAAAATTGGGAAGGGGAGGGGGATTCGTGAGTTCCCACCAACAGCTGCAATGCACAGGTGTATGGCGCAGCTCCTGAGTGAAGAACACAACTACAACTCACACTGTACCTGATAGGCACTAATTAGATTTGTATGGAGCTCTTACCATCTTTGTAAGAATTATTTTCAGCACTGAGAATACATCGGAAAACAACAGAGAAAAGTGATCTCAACCTGAAGCTGACATTCTTTTTGGTGGGGCAAGAGGTGGTGTGGGGAGATGGTAAGGAGTAGGAAGCTACGAGCATGAGAGTAGTAAGTGAGAGAATTAAATAGTGCACTAGAAAATGATACATAGATAGGTACTAAGTAAAAGAGTAAGGACCAGATAAGGAAATTGGGAGGATACATTATAGCAATATGTGTTAATATTATGATAAGATTATGTTAAGATTATGATAAGACTGTAAGAAGGTGACACTTATTTAAGAGACTTGAAGAAGTCATGGCTATTACCCATGAAGGCAGCTGGAGGAGACAGTCCAGGAAGATGAAAACCAAAGATTTAAGGTGGAAACATAATGAGAGTGTTTAAGAAGAGCAAGAAAGCTAGAGGAAAGACAATAGTAGTTGGAGATCTAGTCAAAGGGGAAATAGGACTTTTACTTTGAGTTGCAGTGGACACAAGTGGCAACTGTCTGGCAGAGGTATGACGTACTGTGGCTTCTAATTAAAAAAAAAAAACCATTCTGATTGCTGTGTTGACAAGAGACAATAGATGGACATGTGTAGAGGCAGGAATATCAATCAAAAAACTACGGCAGCAGCATCACGTGAGAGATGATAGTGGCTTGAACTTGGTGTAGGCACTAGAGACGGTGAAAAGCAGGTATGTTCTAGATATATTTTTGAGGTAGAGCCAACAAATATTAATTCTTTGTGGGTTTTTAATGCTGTCCATAACATCTATCAATCTGTCACTGTCACTCGTATGTACGCTTATTCACAGCACCCTTTGTTCAACAGAAGGATTTAATTTCAATGTAATCAGATCTATCCAATTTTCACATTATAGACCATTCTGTTCAGATCTAGTTTCAGAAGTCTTTCCAGCATTGGTCTCTTGTATTTCTGTGTATTAGCCTTTGACATTTCCTATTTTGGTCTTTAATCTTTTCAATCATTTATCTTTGTAAAATGTAGTGTAGAAATCTAATTTTTTATCTCAGATAGTAAATCAGTTTTTTCAACACCTTCTATAAAGCAGACCTTACTTTCTTCATTAATTTATGGTATCACCCATCTCATATATCAGGTTCTCTAACTACATGAATCTTTGTAGGCTATAACCAGCCTTTGTTTTGCATAATACCTTTTAATGATTATAGTTAATTGTATGTTAATGGAAAACCTACATCTTTTGTACATAAATGTTTAAAGATTGTATAATTGATCAAAATTTCTGGCACTACTAAGACCAAGAATCCTGATAACTGGGTTATCACATGTCTTTTAAATGCTCTGCTAAATAAACTGAGTCAGAACTGTACACTTTGCAACAGTTGGGTAAAAAAGTTTATCCCATTCATTTTTTACAAGTCGGATTAATAATATGTTTCCTTTCCTTAAGAAAAAGTATTTAAGAGAGGCATACATTTTAAGCTAATAGTTTTATTAATTTTAGATTCCTAGTTGCTGAATCTACCTGATCGTAATTCTGGCTTCACCTCTTATTACCTGGGTAAATTTCTGAGATTCTTAGAAAAGAATGCCTATTGCCCAATTTTGTAATCAAATACAAACAATAACATGGGAAAACTGTTATTGATTAGTTAGTCAAAATGAAAAAGAAGTGATTCAGGGGTAACTCATCCCAGGACAAGTGAGCTGCGTTCTAATTTGCTCTGTCAATTATTCACTTCAGAGCTCCAGTGTGAAGCAGTTCTCAGTAGTAAACCAGTCTGGAAATGACAAAGGCAGATGTCTCCATAGCAGCTCTTTCTCTTTAAGAACAGAACGCAGATCTCCTGCCAAGCTTTGGGGAAGAAGATATTATTTGACTGAATTCCTAACTGTTTTTGGCAGAATTACCGAACTATATTTTCATATGGAAACACTGTATGTTTTCTCAGAGGTGCGAGGTAAAATATTTGTGTTTTGCACAGCACACGTATTTAAAAAATTTCTGTTATAGTAGTTTATTTTTGTTTTCGTTGAAAAGAAGCTCCTTAGGTGCTGCAGAAAGAAGGATAAAATCATTCATTATCTTTTTTCCTTGTTACCAGAATTCTGTGCATTTTTGCTCAGTAGATGATCAATCAATGTTTATTTACCAAATTTTTATGAACCCTGTGCTGTGATTAAAGCAGTCTTCCAAATACCAATTTTAAATAGTTTTATCATCAATCTTGTTTGATATATCATTAAGTATATTCTTTTTTTCATACACAGCATTATTGTATATGTACCGTGGATTTCCAGGGGTCTGTTTAATGCTAACCTTGAGCAGATGTTTGGAGCGTAGGTTGATGGCTTAACAGCTCCTGACATAAGCATAACCTTCATGAAATTAAAGCATGGGTTGTCTAATATGGTATAAGTGGCCTTTTATTTAAATCTGAGCTGGAGGTACAGAGTCAATAATCACTGAGTATGAACCAAGCCTAATAACCCAAAGATGATGAGACAGTATTTGCCCTTTATCAGAATAAGGTTAAAACGGCTGTCAAGGTGACAGATGCTAATCTGTGAAACCTGAACAATTATGCCCAATAATCATTAAATGAAGGCAGGGAACTGGGCGCCTGGGAAAGCACCAGCATTTGGAAAAACATGACAGGCTTTTATTCAAAGAGTCACAGAATTTGGAGTTGAAAGTGGTATCGAACTCAAAATAAGGTCAAATTTCTGATTGCTGTCCCTTAGAATAATTTGAAGACATGAGTACGTATATTACTTGCATAAACCCGCTACAGTACAAATGTAGGTACACTGGGAAAGTTCATATTTTATAGTCCTTTGGAGAGAAATAAATACACATTATCTTTCAAAATCCTTTGTAATAGGCACAATACTGACTCTTAATTTTATAGTATATACTTTTTCATATGTTGATTTTTACACCACAGAATCGAATTAGAGAAAATCTATAATTATGTTTTATCTATTTGAGGTAGAGTATAAGATGAAAAGCAGACACCAGGCCAGGAGCAGTGGCTCATGCCTATAATCCCACCATTCTGGGCAGGAGGATCGCCTGAGCTCACAAATTCTAGACCGGCCTGGAAACCTTGTCTCTAAAAAAATAGCTGGGCATGTGGTAGGCACTTGTAGTCCCAGCTACTTGGGAGGCTGAGGCAAGAGAATTGCTTAAGCCCAAGAGTTTGAGGATGCTGTGAACCGTGACATCATTGCACTCTACAGAGGGCAACAACGTGAGACCTGTCTTAAAAAAAAAGCAACCACCATATCAGGTTGCTAAAATATGCTATTTTTAATATTCATCTTAGTGACTTATAATTGCCAAATAGTCTCATTATCAATGATGTAGCCAGAAATCATCTCATATAACTACAGTACTTCTGTATAACCAAATAGTATGGGCTATTCTATAATATGAAATATTTTCCTTTTTATAAAGATGAGTTGAAAATAAAATTTTTCTATAAGTAATTCATCACTTACCTTCTGGAAACTATAGTATTGATTCAGAAGGTGATTTTCTCTTAACTCTCCATTGTTAAATTTTAATTTTTAATGTCTCTGGCACTATATCATTTTACATCACAGATACTGAACTTTGATCTTGTGGGAGAAAATGTTCCGGGGGTGGGGGGAGAATAAAAGAAAAAGAACCCTGCTGCTATATACTGTATTCCTCCTCTTCACATGGGTTAGAAAAAAAAAAAATTCAATTTTTGCCCATCTTTGTAGTCATGATATAAACCAAAACAGTCAAAAAGATGAGTTTGGAAATATAATCAGCTAAATTCTTAGAAAAAAATCAATAATATCAATATGTTATTATGTTCGTTTTTTAGAGAAGCAGAAAAAAAAGAAATAATACTAAACTAGTGAAATCTGAAGCAAATTAGAATTAATCTCTTTTGACCTTTCTGCCCTATGTATCTTTTTCTTTATATGAAGATTATTTTTATATAACAACTCATCTTTAGGTACTTTTGATTGATTAAACAAAAACATTCATATTTAGTAAACATTGGGACCTCTGTTATATCTAGATATTTTATAACTTTAAGATGTTTTAGTAGTACACCAGAGTATAACATCTAGAGTATAACAGAACCCTCATCATTGTCAGCATCATGGCCATCTGAGTTGACACCACCGTCATCTCTCTGTTTCCTGACTGGCCTCCTAGAATTTAATGCTCTCTCCATGAGATAACAAGAATCCTGTAATTCCTCTAAAATGTCAAATATGACTATGTAGCATCTTTGCTTAAAATTTTGAAAACTCTTATTATTGCCTTTAGGAAACAATCTCAAGAACTTAATGCCATAAAAATTTCAACATGTCAGAGTCTTTGTCTCACTATTTTCTTGCCCTAGGGCCTCTGCACATGCTTCCCCCTCTCTGTAAGAGTAGACTTTCCTCAATTTTATCCAAAGCACCATTCTCATCCTCCTACTTAATTTATTCAAATGATGAAGTATAATTTTTTAAGAGAAATAATTACTCACCCCCAGGCTCAAAGCAGAAACCCTTATTTTACACACTCTGCACACTGCACATTTCCTTCATTGAACATAGTATGACTTAAATAAGTATCCGTATAATTATTGTTTAATATTTTATTAGCAGACCATAAGGTCAGCAACCTCATGCCTTTGTCTTTTCTGTCTTGCACGTAGGAGTCTTCCAAAGCCTGTTATTTGGACTTGCAAATGCTTCCTCTTGGACCTTCTTAACAAAGCAACCCCCAAACATAGAATCTTATGAGAAACTTTTATTACTTCATGGCTTCTGGGGTCAGAAGTGCTTCAGGCCCAGCACTGACCTCCATTTCAGAGTCTCTCACAAGGTTTTACCATCAGGGTTTCTACAAGGATTGCAGTGATCGAAGTCTTAACCGTGAAGGATCCATTTCCTAGTTTATTCACATAGTGGCTGAAATTTGATTCATCATGAGCTGAAGTCCTCAGTTACTTGCTGGTTGGTGGCCAGAAACTGGCCTCCCTTCTTTGCCATACAGGACCCTCCACAGGACACATTGCAGCAGTATCTTTTGCTTTTGCTGTGTAAGCAAGACAGGAGAGCCAAGGAGAGCCTGCAAACAACACAGAATTCAGAGTCTTTTATGAACTTATCTTGGATGTTACATCCCATAACTTTATCTTATTGTTTTTTTTTTTTTATTGCTCACTATTCATTCAGAGCACAAAGAGTTAGGTTATACTGATTGCATTTGTTAAAGTACCTCTTATAATTGTATAATACATCTATTCAATTGGTTGGATACAAGCAAGTACTCAGGTCCAACCCACACTCAAGAGGCAAAAATTGCACAATGGTGTGAATTCCAGGAAAGAAACATTTTTACCTCCAAGTCATGCCAGTTTATGGGAATTATCTCACGAACTCACTTTACCCACCAGTCAGCATTCATTTTAAGGTCCCTATTGCTCACTTCGTACCAAAATTACCACATACATGTACATATGACCTCTCATACTAAAATCTATATTTCCCAGAAGCAGTGTTTGATCCTCACAACAGCTAAAACAGCTCCATGAATCAAGAAGGGACTCAGCAATTATAATTTTTTTTTTTAGTGAATGAATGAATGAAAGGAAACACAAGAATATTGTCTTTACATCTCTCTCAAAAAAGAATCATCAAAAATCACTTTCTCATCCATTTTAAAATTGAAACAATTTTTATTTCCTAACATTAAAATTATAATGTTGCTATGGGTCTTGCATCTAACTACATATACTTACTGTACATATACTGGTTACTTCTTTTTCATATTCTAAATATTTTATAAGAAGGGATATGCATTTTATCCTAGGATAAGACTTAGATCTCATTGCTTTTGTTAAAAAAAAATTACTTTATTTTATTTTTCAAGAACTTACCAAAATTCCTCATGGAATAAGATTGCTTGGAATGAAGATCTGTTTACAATGCTGAGAATCATGGCAACAAACTGTACTCTCAGGTTGAGCAACACTGAACAATATCTTTGAGATCAGGAGCTTACTTCATAACTATTTTTTAAAATTTAATCAGTACCATAAATTCTCTGATCTATTTCTCTAAAGGAGAAAAAAATGTTCAAATTTTGCAAAGCAGTTGCCAATTCTTACAAGACTAGATTAACATTAATGAAGAAAACAGTGGGAAAGAAGCAGAACCGCCACCTGGAGGACACAGATGTGGAGGCATCTTCCATCGCTTCCACTCCTGCCTTCTGAGAGCAAATACATTAGCGATGAAGATGTGCCTTAGCAAACGCAGACACTGGCAGACCAGTTTTTCAAGCACATTAGAAAATGTGCTACAGAAAGAGCCAAAGTGGTAGACTTGTTATTAGCTGATTTAAAGTAAAACACACTCATATCACACTGTATTTCATTCCAATGATTGTTTTATGTTCCAATCAAAACAATGCCATAGAAACAGGGTTCTGAGAAGACTCCATACCTTTTATAGATGCTATTTGTGTGTTTGGTGATGTAAAGAGAATAATAACAATAATACACAGAATACCTCACAATTATATGTGAAACAATAATATTGCTTTTTAAAAGTAATTTCATAAATTCTAATATTGCTTGCATATCAGAAATAGTTAAACAATCCTAATGGTTTATCGTCTAAAAGCATTTATTGAAATAGTTTTTAATGAGTAGGTACTACAGGTATGCGAGGCAGGAGCTAGAGGAGTCTGTGTGCTGGCAACTAGTCTCACTGCCAGTTATCATATTTTCCTTTAATACATCCTCCCATATTGCAACAAATTGTTTTTAATATTTTGTACCTCACGTACAACAAATTGCATTAATTATAATTCTCAAGGAACAATTTTTTTCCTTTTTTAAAATTTTCTTTATTTTTCTTTCTTATTTTTTTTTACAGTCCTTAGTGTTTCATTCTCCCATTGACTCTGCCCCTGAAGAAACATGATGTGTTGATATTTTTTAATTGATATATTCACAGAACATATAGTTTTGCATTTTGTGTACATATTTAAAAATTTAGGTATATGTTATTGCATTATAATATTTTTCACATTTTATAATTCAACACAGTGTTTTTCTGAGCAATCTATGTTACTGATTACATATTTTTCTCAATGTTTGTAACTGCTCTGTGGTGCGTCTTAACATGTATCTGCTCCATTTCCTATCTGTTCTACCTCAGGGACCCTAATTACCTGCAGCTTTCTGCTATTTTTTTTTTTTTTTTTTTGTAGTTTTTGGCAGGGGCTGGGTTTGAACCCACCACTTCCGGCATATGGGGCCAGTGCCCTACCCCTTTGAGCCACAGGAACTTCCGTTTTTGCTATTTGGAAAAAAGATTCAAAGAACATGTTCACATATGTCCTCTTAAATTATCTCATTTCAGATTTGCATCAGTACTGTTCACATTAAGAAAGATAATGTATCTGTAATCAACTGTGACATAGAGATTTCTTTTCCTTTTTCCTTTCTCTGATCCCTTCCCTTCCCATCTCCCTCTGTGTTACTGAATATAGTGATTCAAGAGCTAGGCAATTTTTTGTTTGTTTTTGAAACAGTTTCACTCTGTCACACTCCATAGAGTGCTGTGGCATCATCATAGCTCACAGCAACCTCAAACTCTTAGGCTCAAGAGAGCGTCTTGCCTCAGCCTCCCTGGTAGCTAAGACCACAGGCATGCACCACAATGCTCGGCTAGTTTTTTATTATTGTTTTAGTAGAGGTGGAGTCTCAGTGTTGCTCGGGCTTTCTCTGAACTCCCAAATTTAAGCAGTCCACAGCATCAGCCTCCCAGTGTGTTAGGATTACAGGTGTGTGCCACCACACCCTGCCAAGAGTTAGGACGTTTAAGGTAACTATAATGTTTTCATACTGCCACCAGTAACCCAGATTTGCAGATCCTTTTTCCACTGTCAGACACATAGTTTCCATCTTCCAGATCATCTCTTGTTACACAAGAAACATTAAAGCTCTAGCTATCACCTCTAAGTGACCTGTCAAAAGAAAGAAAGGCTGAGCGGAAAATTAAACTATTCTAGATGATTGAATTGTATGTGTGCCTCTGTGCATGCGTTTTTTCTTTTAAATCTGTGATTACACATCAGTGTAAGCAACACTGGAAACTATACTTTTTATTCTGCCTTGTCAAACTAAAATAGGATTACTCTTACTAAGGGAGGAAGGGAGGAATATGCATATCTTAGCATAGACTACTTGCAACCTCTGCCAAAATTATGACTTCAATCTTTTATTTTTATCTTTATTTTACTTTTTGTGCCATGGTAGCATAGCTCACAGCAACCTCAAACTCCTGGTCTCAAGTGATCCTGTTGCCTAGCCTCTGGAGTAGCTGGGACTACATGAGCATCTAGGGCTACATGCGTGCCACTACCCATGCTAGTTTTTGCTAGTTTTTCTATTTTTAGTAGAGATAGGGTCTCACTCTTGCTCGGGTTGGAGTCAAACTCCTGAGCTCAGGTAATACACTTACCTCAGCCTCCTGGAGTGTTAGGATTATAGGTGTGAGCCACTGAGCCTGGCTGCATTCAAACTTTTGTCATTCACAAACCTGAAATTATTTGTTGTTTTTTATAAAGTGTATGTCCAAGGTATAAACATTACAAATCCAGGGGATCCATAATCTGGAGACAGGCAAATATTCAAAATGCTGTCAATGACACTTTGAAATTAAAAAAAAAAGTACATAATACCCTTTTCTAGATTTTAATAACTGGTTCATATGTTTATCTACTTAACCACTGGAATCAATTCTATACAATAGAACTTTCTGGTTTCTGTAGCTATATGTAGCTATTGAGTACTTGAGATATGGCTAGTGTGGCCAATGAATTACATTCTTAGTTTGTTTAATTTAACTTGAAATACCCACATATGGAAATTCACTGTTTTATTGAGTAATACAGATGTAAATGATTTCCTAATTGTAAATTTTTCTCCATTCCTGCTGCCATTAATATAATTCTATTCAGCTTAATACCATAATAACTTCTCCCCATAGTATATCCACTATATTCATATTATAGCAAACTATTCTCCACTAAACAACCAAATAAATATTCAAGTTCAAAGAATCTCAGTTGTGTGTATTATGGCACAGTGATGGATATGACATTTGTTACTCCTTAGCACAATTGGGATTTTATGATATCATTTCTCCACATACTGGTTTTCATTTGTTAACCTCATTGGAATTCCACCAAGTGAAAAGCCATAGTTAGAATTGATTATTATTTTTAATCACTATTATTATTTATCACTATAATTATCATTATTATTATTTTTAATCATGTTATTTTATGCAACACTATAGCTCATCATCAAAATACTAATGAACATGAATAGATCTCACCTTTGGGTGGGAGCTAACATGAATGATGCTGAGAGGTACATGCTTACCAGAGATCTTGCATATGGGTTTCATTCTGCATCTGAGATTCTTAGTTGTGAGTTTGTTTGGTTTTCAGGGTAAGTGTTCTTTTATTAAATTTTGTTACTGCTTTCCAAAAATCCTACAAAATATATACTTCTGCTGTCAAAGTAAGAAAGTATAATACTTGCCAACATTATTTCAGAAAGTAGGCATTATTGCTAGTTTGTACTTTTGTAAATACAAGGCTGAAAATATGTAACTTACTGCCATTAGATGTTAATTTATCTGATGACTATGGAGTTTTAACATTTTTTATATAACTCTTAACTCTTCTACTTTTCTGTATATCCATTTCCTTTCCCAATTTATTAGTTTATCATTTGTGTATTGTGAATTTATGGCATTTTAGTGTTTAAAGAATATACCTTCCCTGTGACTTCCATTGCAAATGAATCTACTTTCAATTTATCATCCATCTGTTAATTTTGGATTATTCTTTGCCATGTTTAGTTATATAAGAATAAATATTTTCAGTTTTTAAAAGTGTTATATCATCTTGGTTATGTTCTTGCCTACTCTTTTCTATCTATATATTAGACTACTTTTTCTTCTATAAAGTTAGTTTTCAACTACAGAAATTTATATGTTTAATGTAACTGTAATTTATTTTGGTCTTAAAAACAAAGATAAAAAAGACTTATTCTATAAAAAAAATGACTTATTCTTCAAAAAAACAAGTTTGTTTGAAGAATAAATAAATATGGCAGCACCAATTTTAATGCATCACTTTTTTTTGAAATATAATTTTGTTAAAGTCTCATATAAATCTGGTTCCATTACTGCCTTCTCTTTTCCATTCTACTTCACTTTATTTTATATGCAACTGTATTTATTTTTTTCTGTGCCAGGGGTCCCTAGATGTGATTTTATCTATGTTGTAATATTTAGTAAAGCGTGATCTTCATCTCAGTTTTCCTGTTTCATAAATTCCAATTTTTCTTTGTTATTTTAATATTTTACTTTTAATTATTTTAAGTACATAATTATAGGGCACATGTGATGCTTTGATGCAAGCATAAATGTGTCTAGTAATTAATCCTTATTAAGTGTAGAATATTCAATTTTCACCAGCAACACCCCAAAATGCCAATCTTGACAGGACATTAACTAAAATAAAATTAAATATATACTTGGATTGTAGAATATTGATAGTTGATGATATTGAGATTTATTTCGTAAATGTGTTATATATTTCTATTTGGTCTTCTCTTGATGTATGATTTGAAGTTACTATAATTTTATATATGTAGAATATGTTGTTCTTGTTAACTTTTTAGAAAGATGTTTGCATACATATATTTTTTATTAAGACCGAGTCTCACTATGTCACCCTCAGTAGAGTGCTGTAGTGTCACAGCTCACAGCAACCTCAAACTCTTGGGCCTAAGCAATTCTGTTGCCTCAGCCTCCCAAGTAGCTGGACTATAGGCACCCACCACCACACCTGGCTATTTTTCTGTTGCAGTTGTCATTGTTGCTTAGCTGGCCTGGGCTGGGTTTGAACCCGCCAGTCTCAGTGTATGTGGCTGGCACCATAACCACTGTGCTATGGGTACTGAAGCAGTAGTTTATACTTTGTTGCTATTATGTATAGAGCACGTTTCATGTTCCAGTTATAAGTGCTTAAGAGAACAACTTAATTTGTTATTGCCTTAAATCCAGTGACTTTAGTAAATTCTATTAGGTTCCTTGATACCCCAGAGTATTTTAGGCTACCTCAAAATACAATATGTAGTAACCTGGAATAGATGTGTTCACTTTTTCCTTAAACATTTTATTTAATGACACAATGTATTTGTGATCATTACATATTTAAATATTATATGTAAATACAAATTTTTACTTTATTATGCAAATATTTTACTTTAGTTTTTTATTGTATTTGCTGTAAAAACATTGATGGTCATTTCAAATTCTGGCCTAGTCCCTGATATTCATTAGAATAAAATTAATGTTTTATAGTTTTGAATGATATTTACAGGCCTGTAAATTTATTTTCTATCTTTATTATATTTTGGCACAACTTATGAATTTATATTAGACTAATCAAGTAACTTCCAGCTCATCTCATGTTTGTAATGGTATACTTTAAAATGGTCTTATAGAAATTAGCTGTGAAAGAATGTTATTCTAGCATACTTCTTGCTGATAATGTTTACATCAAATTTTTGATTTTTTTGTATTACATTTTCTGATTATTTCAGTGTATATGTTAGTATTTTTACTTCACTAGTAAATTATTCTGTTACTATTAATTTTCAAAAATGTTAATATAGAGTTGCAAATTAATCAAATATTATATCTAAGCATATAACTGTTTCGACTTCCCTTAACCCTTTATTTTCATCCCTTTCTTGCTTGTTCAGTCTCTAAAGTTTTTAAATAGCATTTTCATATTTTATGAAAGTGTTTGTGTTTATTTTTACCTTTTTACTTTTTTTTTCTATTTACATTTTTAAATAGCATTTTCATATTGTATGCAAGTGTGTTTGTTTTCAATTTTTTCTTATTTATTCAAGTTTAGCTCTTTGTGAATTTTCGTCTTCTCCTTTCTTGCCAAGAAAACCACAAAAAAACAAATAAAACCATTTAGTTTATTTCTAGGGCCAGGCATGGTGGCTCACACCTGTAATCCCATTAGTACTCTGGGAGGCTGAGGTGAGTGGATTGCTTGAGCTCAGAAGTTTGAGACTAGCCTGAGCAAGAGTGAAAACCCATCTCTACTAAAAATAGAAAAACCAGCTGAGTGTTGTGCCACACGCTTGTAGTCCCAACTACTAGGGAAGCTGAGGCAAGAGGATTGCTCAAGCCCAGGAGTCTGAGGTTGCTATGAGCTATGATGTTGCAGCACTAAACCAGAATGACAGAGACTTTGTCTGAAATAAGAAAATAAAAATAAATTAATTAATTTATTTAATTCTTTCTTTGATCTTTACCATTGCTTTTAATTTAGTAAGAAATGTATTTAAGTAATCATATTTCCTTCTGAATACTATTTTTCTAATCATAGATGTTTTGTATGAAATGTGGGTTAATTGATTTATAGGAAATGTTGCTTTTTTCTTTTTAATCAAGAAAAAATAATATTTTTTTATTTTCACGTGATTAATATGATTTTGTTATACTTTAATTACTACTTTTAATTTTATCAAATTATGATTATACACTTGGACTTTAACATATTTATGGTTCATTTCTTATGGATAGATAATGAAATAGAGAAATATATATTAAACGAGTGTGTATATGTATGTGCCGAAAACTTTGTATTACTGTGTGTTGTTAATTTATTTGTTTAGAATACCCCTTTAAATTTAGCAGTTATAATGAATGCTTTTGATAATCATTTCTGCTTTTCCTTAAAAAAAGATGTACTGGCTAGTATTATAAAACCCGTTTCTGATATTTTGTAACATCAGTAAATATGTAAAATATTGAAACAGATCTCTCTGTGCCTTTCTAATAATTTTTGCTTCATTGATTGTATTATTTGTTCCAGACAAAATTAGGACTGTCACAATTCATAAACTGTGACTTGTATTATCATCTAACATGTTCTTTTAATGACTTTAGCCCTTTAAATATTAAATGCTGTTATATAGTCTCATAATTAAGTTCTACTTAAGTTTTGTTTACATTTTCTTTATATAGTCATGCTTTTTTTACTTTGAGTCTTTATCACATGGTTTCATATTTGTTACTTTTAATTAAAACATATCTACCTTTGCCAGACTTTTTACATATTTCCAATTAAACCTTTTATACAAAAGGGAGTATATGTGATGTATGTATATAATTTTAGCAACATATTAGGCACTCAGCCAGAGATATAGACTATCACTTCCCAAATCCTTTGTTCTCCCCCATTGCCTTCCTTTCATGGTCTTGTCTCACTCTCCTTTCCCCTAACGAGAATCCCTTTCACTTATTTTATCATCCTTAACTTTCATTACTTTTAACAGCAGTACCGCATATATATCACCAATAATAAATTGTTTCCTTTTGCATTTTTTTGTCTATAAAACAGTCTTTTCATTTCTATATTCCTCTGGCTTTTTTATTGTTAAAAAACTAAATTACTAATCATGAAGCCTCAAGATTAAGGTTTAAGGTTTACCTTTGTGGATATGATTGCTATTTAAAATAACCTTTCATTCATATTGTCTACAATTCTCGGAATCTTTTTTCTAGTATTATGCTATTACAAACATTTTTGTGTATGTTTCCTGGTGAATATATTCGAGAGAATCAATTATTAGGAATGAATTGTTCAGCCAGAAGTTATAAATATTCAATGTTACTATGTAATAACAAAATCGCCTTTGAAATTATAAAACAAATTACACTTTCGCCAGGTGTATAAGAGTTTTATTGCCAGGTATTGCAAGCATCAATTTTGTAAATGTGAAGCAACATATTTTTGTAGCATTCAATCCTTTAGAATTTGTTGTGATTTGATTTGCTGTCTAATAGATTAAAAAATTTTGTGTTCACTTTCCATTTATGTATGTACAGAATAAAGATTCTCCTCTTCCTTGAAAATATAAGGAACTACATTTTTACTTTAAACTATTGCCATCTGTACTGTGAGTACAAGTTTTATGTCTTCCTTGAGGTCATATAAAATTATAGACTTTAAAAACTTTTTTAAAAAAGCAAACAATTATAACAGTTTTGCTGTTGGCACTGCAGAGTCACTATGGAATTCTCAGACTATGTGATTTTAATGTTCTCCATGTGAAAGATGAATAAACTTTTATCTTGTTTAATTACTATTTCTTGTTATATGCAGCTGCTAATAAAATTACAAGTATTAAAATCAAAACATTCAAATTCAATTAATTAGCTTTTCATTTTGATGAAAAGCTAAAAATGGAAATTTTAAGGTTAATATGAGCAAACCTAAATGTATTCAGTAAATATAGAAAGCCAAAAGCGAAATGTATAATTATCATAAAGGAATATCCGTCTTAGCGATTTAGAATTATAGACAATAGTTTAGTAGTGTATGGTTTCTATCAATGTCCCTTTAGTATGCATTAATAGAAACATCACATGAAGAATGTCATCCATTGAAATAATAATTTTCTTTTATACTGGTAATCAGAGTATAAGCTAGTGCATAATTTACAGTTCCGTGCTCCCCATTACCATAGGAATATGAACATATGATACAACATTCAGGAGAAATCAATCAGAAACGTACAGGGATTTGCATGACCATAATATCTCTCTTTGGTTGTTTGACAATTAATGGGAAAGGCAGCATTCCTGAGTGACTTAGGTTGTGTGTTAGACACTTGTGTGCAGAATTAAAACAAATACTTAATAGTTTTGATAAGTTTTAGTTTAACATAAAGTAAGACAATAATTAAACTAAACTAAGATAGAATTAATTTTCTCAGAACATTTCATATTTTCGGTTCCTGGCAGTGACTGAGGCCACATAACCACATGGTGGAGATGTTGTAGAGGGAATTCAAACCTTAGATTGCTTTTTGGAATAGAGGACATTTAAGGTTACTCCCCAACCCTAGAATTTTTGAATTTATGGGCAAATATGTATGGAAGGGGAAAAAGTCTAATTTTGTCATTGTAGTTTTCAAACTTTTGTACCTTAAAATTTTTGTGCTTAGATTAATTATATTAAAATTTTCTATAGTGAAGCTATTTGCTATAGAAACTTTGTATTATGCTGAACACTGGATTAATTTTTAAAATTATTATGTCCCTCTATGTATATGCACCCAGCACAAGAAGCTTTAAAATGAGCATAAGGAGAACACTTTCATTTTACAAATGTATAAAATACATATGTCTAAAGTGGTATTTCAGATAAATATCACAGAGAGAACAGAATAACCTAAAAATGGGTCAGCACAAACTATCCAATTGATTAGATGCTTGCAGAAAACCACAGCAAATGGCAAAATCAATTCACCAATCAGCTTTGCTGTGTTTTATTCTAAGCTCAGCCAGCTGGGCAATTAGGCATATACCTGGTGTTTTTATGTCTTTCATTGAAGAAAGCATCATTTTCCTCTGGAAGCAGATGGTTTGAAACTACAGATTGGTCAGAGTTCACTGAGGTTACTCTACTACAAACAGAGTAAATTGATGTGGAAGAATATGCTATTTGAATCTTTTGAATGATTCAAAAGTGAGACAGAATACTTTGTGAGTTCATATTTGATTATAGGTTTTTGTAGCTCAGAAATTACTCAATTACATTTTAATGCAGTGATTCTCCATTGTTATTTACACAATGTTCCACTCAATTTACTTTTTTTTTTTTTTTTTTTTTTTTAAGGTTAATAACTTATGCTTCATCTCAAGGAGCAGAATTTCAAATGATTATTATTTTAGATTTCATCACAAAAGAAAGAAAGAAATGAAACTTCACACAATGTTTTGGAAAATCAGCCTTCAGAACAGTTTTGTTCTGAGGTTAAATTCTGTTGTTAAAATGAAATTATCCTGTAATCAGTCCTTCCAGATAAATGTTTAAAACAGCTAAAGATCATAGCATTTTAGAATTGAGAGTGAAATTAGGTATCAACTATTCCAATTCCTTTAAACAAGTAATTAATTTGTGCCTGAGATTTCAATATTCACCTGAGTTAACATCAAGTCTAGAACCCCAAATCTCACTAGGTTCTCAGGTTTTGCTGTAAACTTGTAAAATTTTATATACCTACATAAGGCAGTCATATTATAACTATTAATTTGATGATGATGAATAGAACCATAGTTTACGAAAGAAAAACTACATTAAGTAATTGAACTTCCATTATGCCACTGAATAGGATTTGCCTGGATCTTGCAACCAGTTTGTTTAGGTACTTGTTTAAGAAAATATCTTTTTAGTGCTTAATAACTTTCTAGTTAACTAATTCTCAAATATTAAAGAAAGTACTCCCTTTATTAAATATTTTTTGTGAATTTATATGGCATTCTATTGTCAACATTTAAGTTTGAGTGTCAACATAAGTAGGATTTGTAAAAATTTAAAAACCAAGGAGCAGAACCTACTAGTTTGCTTGCCTTTCACATACCGGAATTCTGAGTCTCATCTATATTTTTATGACTATAGACCATATACGTAACGAGAACTCAATTCTTCTTTATTGTGACAGAATGAAACACTGAATGAATGAAAATAAAGAAACTCATGAATAATACAAACAACTATTATTCAAAATTAGCAATTTTGTATAATGAAATCAATCATAACCATTATTTATTTTGTAGAATTTTGTGCCTCATCATATGAGAAGCTTACAGGAGGGGTGCCAATTACTGTGTAATGTAAAATAACATAAAATTCCAGTGAATTAGGAAGAATTCTGAAGACTCAACAACAATAATGTAGGTTCTAATCTTCACTTAATCAAATAGCTTACCTGACCCTAGCCAAAAAAAATCACATGTAAAATATTAAACATATGATAACGTCCAGATGGACCAAACGATAAATTCCAAATACACTAAATGCCTTAGAGTGAAATGAAATCATGAGAACATTAAATAAAATTCACAGAGAAATTATTTTCTAAACAGATTAAATAAGGTCTTTATTTCAAAACATGGTACAAAATTTCAGAGCCATAAACTGAGAGACTGATATAGTTGATTATTTGTAAACACACACACAACAAAGAAGCAAAGTCCTTTTGAGTGGCAGGAAAAATTGAAAAAAGACAAATGAAAAATT
The DNA here is from genome assembly GCA_963574355.1 of Loris lydekkerianus. NCBI lineage: Eukaryota > Metazoa > Chordata > Mammalia > Primates > Lorisidae > Loris > Loris lydekkerianus. The sequence goes on along the minus strand of CAUYPK010067664.1, from coordinate 66,347 downwards.
GGGGAAAACTGAAAACATATAGCAAATAGCTAATTTTCTTCATATATAAATATTCTTAGGAGAAAATAATATGACTAGCTCCATTGAAAATTGTGCAAATGCTTTGAAGAGACAATGAGAAAAGGGAAAATACAGCAGTTTTTGAAGATATAAAACATGTTTAACTTCATTCAATGTGGAGAGAATTTCCAAATGTAATCATGCTAACATTCTGTTCCTTATATATAAAATACACATAGAAATTTTGTGGAACTTATTAAAAATTATGGAACTACAAACTGTAAAGAAAAATCCTTGATAGGAGAAAATAGTCAAGTAATCAGCAAAACTGTTATACTAGGATTATTAAATATGCAAGTAGCTATAATCTACACCCACTTACATATAATCTAGACTTCTTTAATTTATATCCTGGCTCCAACACCTAACTACCTGAAGGATCTTTTGCAAAATACTAAAACTTCCTGTGTCATAGTTGTCTCATTAGCAAAAAACAGATAAAAAGGAAGACTAATGTCCTAACACTGTTCTTGGTACATAAGCAATATTAGTTTTATTTATTATTTATTTAATATTTATTTCTCATAATTTATATTTTATTATATATTATATACTATATAACAATTATGCATAAACATGTAATTAATGTACAAAATAATTATTATAGTGATAATTATTATGACTGTATACTAAATTACAGAATGATAAATCAAATAATAAATAACTTTTTACTAAATTGTATAGGGTAGGAACTGAGATCAATGACATTTCTTATAATTTATGATATTTAACTGATTGCTAACGTTTTATGTTTGCATTGTGTTACTAATCAGTCTATATGTATTCAGAATTGCATACCTATTTTCTTTTGAAAATTATACTTAAAGCAAAATAACATTTATTGATAGGCAGTATTTTCCGTGATTTTCGGAGATGTTTAAAGTTCTGGGAGTTAGATGTGTATTTCATATGGTTTTGAAAATTCATCTGGATTGGAAAAACATTGGGAAATAGAATAATTTAGGAGCTAAAATTCTAGAAATGTTCTTTCATTGCTCACTATCAAAAGAATATTAAGGCTGAGTGTGGTGGCTTCCACCTGTAACCCTAGCACTCTTGGAGGCTAGGGGGAGTGGATTGCTTGAGCTCCTGAATTCGAGACCAGCCTGAAAAAAGAGTGAGACCACATCTCTGTTAAAAAATAGAAAAATTAGCCAGGACTTGTGGAGGGTGCCTGTAGTCCCAGCTACATGGGAGGCTGAGATAATAGGATCACTTCACCTGAGAAGTTTGAAGGTGCTGAGAGCTATTACACCACAGCACTATAGCCTGGGGCAACAGAGTAAAACTCTGTCTAAAAAAAATAAATTTTGTATCTGTATTTTTCAAATCAAAGAGCTAAAATGAAATCTTATCTTGATACCAAACTTTTGTCATCTAGCTTTTAGTTGTCTTTTTAAATAAATGAGTAGAGTTTTATAGAATTAATTATAAGTTCCAAAAAGAATGTTCTCGTATAAAACCCATTATACATTTTTAATCAATAGAAAATATCTACTGATATTTAATCAATAGACATGATCTATTGATATTTAATATCAATAAATATCACTTTATAAGCTATGAAGTTTTTGCTTTTATCCCCCCTCAGGAAATGCAATTATCTATTGATAGATATTTAATCAATAGATCATGGATGTTGAAAAAGTAATAGGAAATAAGTTCACTTCATGTTAGTCTTTCAAAAACTTCAGTGAAATAGCGATTACAAAGGCTTTGTTTAACAACTTTTACCTGAAAGAGATGGCGTTATTATTCTTAATATTTTATTCTTCCTTTTTCCCTTTGCATTTCTTCTATTGAGGAGTAGTATAATTTTTTGCTCAGTTAATATTGCACTGTGTTACATGATTGGCTTTGGCAAAAGGAACATTAGCAGTTGTGTGTAAACGGACACTTGGAATTCGCTTGCACAATCGCATTGGCCCTACTTATTTTCTTCTATTGTCATGAGAGCAATATATCTCAGGTGGAAGATTAGTTGAAGGAGTTGGAGAGAGAAACGTAGCACACCAGAACCACAACTGAGCCCAGCCAACCCTGACTAAATTAGGTAAGTACAAGCTGATCCATAGACACACAAATAAATTTACTCGGTTTATTCATGAAAGAATGAATTATCTTTGCTTTAAACTACTGAATTTTGGGTGGTTGGTTATGCAACTTTATTGTGATGATAGCTAACTTTACATGGCAACAACTAATGAAAACATTTCATTTTAGCAGCTTTTGTGGATTTGTATAAAAGTAAGTCATTAAATTTCATATAACTTGGTAATTACCCTTCCATGAATATAATGCTTTGTCAAAAGAATCTCAGAGATAGATCTTACATTTAGAATGAATGTTTCTTTGAATAAAATAAGAAAAAAAATATGAAATACTATGCAAAGGATATAAAGCCACAGTAATTTGTTTGCATATGTATCTTCATTAAAACATTGTAAACAATCAGTACATGTGTGTTGACTAAATCAATAAGTAAATAAATGAAGTAGTAACATAATGAGTGGACCAGACTTTTTGCTTGCTATGCAGGTTTTTCTTTTTTCCCCTCTCAGGATATGCAATTAATTTTCCCTCTTTTTGCATGTAAGATAGAACTATGTTTATTTTACCAATGGAGTGTGGCAAACATGATAATGTGTAAATTCTGAGGCTGACCCTTAGAAAATTGCAAATGTCATTTTTGAAAACTTAAAGTAGTTGTTCTTGGACACCTTAGGGCACTTGTTCTTCTTATGATGTAAGAAGCCCAGGACATAAGGAGAGGCCGTATGGAGCAGTGGAAGCATCTGCCCAACAGCCCAAGCTTCACTCCCAACGGCCAGTGCCAGTTGCCAACTGTGTGGGGAGCCACCTGTATACTTCTGTCCAGTGGAGTGTCTATTTGACTGTAGCTATTGCTGACAGCATGCAGAGCAGAACACCTTCCCAGTTGAACCCAACCAACACTTTGATTTTTAAGAGATAATACACAATTATCATTTAATTTATTTTTTTCAGGTGTTGTAATTTTTGTAGCTGTGTACATTAATGCAATTATGAGGTACAATGTGTTTGTTTTATATACAATTTGAAATAATTTCATCAAACTGATTAACATAGACTTTACCACATTTTCTTAGTTATTCTGTTAAGATATTTATATTCTACCCTTAGTAGATTTAACATGTATGCTTGTAAAATGCACTATAGGGGTGGTCCCACTATTTACCCTCTCTCCACTCATACTCCCTCCAGCCCCCCTCCGCTTTCCCCTTCATCTTGGGCTATTCTTGTGTTATAGCTTTCATATGGAAGTGGGGGTGCTTATACATTAGTTTCATAGGGCCACGTTTTTTTTGGAACATTGGATACCTTCTCTTACATTCTTGAGATACTTTGCTAAGAAGAATATGTTCCAGCTTCATCCATGTAAACATGAAAGAGGTAAAATCTCCATCTTTTCTAAGGCTGCATAATATTCCATGGTGTACATATACTACAATTTATCCATCTGTGGGTCCATGGGCACGTGGGCTTCTTCCATGATTTAGTAATTATGAATTGGGCTGCAATAAACATTCCAGTGCAAATTTCTTTTTTATAAAGTGATTTTTGGTCCTCTGGATATATACCTAATAGATGAATTGAAGAATTGAATGGCAGGTCTATTTTTAGATCCCTAAGTGTTCTCCAAACATCTTTCCAAAAGTAACATATTAGTTTGCATTCCCACCAGCAATGTAGAAGTGTTCCCTTTTCTCCACATCCACACCAACATCTCTGGTTTTGGGATTTCGTGATGTGGGGTAATCTTACTGGAGTCAGATGATATCTCAAAGTGGTTTTGATTTGCATTTCTCTGATGATTAAGGATGATGAGCATTTTTTCACGTGTCTGTAGGCCGTGGTGCTGACTTCTTCAGAGAATTTTCTCTTCAAGTCCCTTGCCCAGCCTGAGATGGGATCACTTGTTCTTTTCTTGCTAATACATTTGAGTTCTCTGTGGATACTGGTTATTAACCTTTTGTCAGAGAAATACCTGCAAATATCTTCTCCCTTTCTGAGGGCTGTCTGTTTGCTTTTCTTATTATGTTCTTGGCAGTACAGAAGCTTTTTAGTTTGATCAGATTCCAGTAATATATTTTTGGTGTTGCTTCAATTGCCTGGGGGTCTTCCTCATAAAATATTAGCCCAGACCGATTTCTTCAAGTGTTTTCCCTGCACTTTCTTCTAGTATTTTTATAGTTCATGTCTTAAGTTTAAATCTTTAATCCAGTGAGAGTCTATTATAGTTAATGGTGAAAGGTGTTGGTCCAGTCTAAGTCTTCTACAGGTCGTCAGCTAGTTCACCCAGCACCATTTGTAAAATAGGAAATCTTTCCCACACTGAACATTTTTAATTGGCTTATTGAAGATCAAATGACTGTAAGTAGCTGGGTTCATCTCTTGATTCTCTATTCTGTTCCATACATATATCTCTCTGCTTTTGTGCCAGTACCATGCTGTTTTGGTCACTATCAATTTATAGTATAATCTGAAGTCTGGTAGCTTGATTCCTCCTGCTTTTTTTTATTTATGAATAATGTCTTGGCTATTAGAGGTTTTTTTCTGATTCCATATAAAATGAAGTATTGTTTTTTCAAGGTGTTAAAATATGACAGTGATGCTCTAATAGGGATTGCATTAAAATTGTACATTGCCTTGGGTAGCATGGACATTTTAACAACGTTGATTCTTCCAAGCTATGAGCATGGTATGTTTTTCCATTTTTTCACATCTTCAGCTAATTCTTTCTTAGAGTTTCATAGTTCTCTTTATAGAGATCTTTTACGTCTTTTGTTAGGTAAACTCCCAAAGATTTCATCTTCTTTGACACTACTATAAAAGGAATAGAGTTCTTGACTGCTGTTTCAGCATGATTTTGTTGGTATATATAAAGGCTATAGATTTGTGAGTATTGATTTTGTAACCTGAGATGTTGCTGTATTCCTTGATCACTTCTAAAAGTTCTGTAGTAGAATCCCTGGTATTTTCAAGACATACAATCATATCATCTGTGAAGAGTGAAAGTTTGATCTCCTTTGTTCCTATCTGGATACCCTTGATTGCCTTTTCTTGACATATTGTGATGGCTAAGATTTCCATTACAATGTTAAAAAGCAGTGGAGACAATGTACAACCTTGCTTGGTTCCTGATCTGAGTGGAAATGATTTCAATTTTACTCCATTCAATATATTATTGGCTGTGGGTTTGCTGTAGATGGCCTCTATGAGTTTAAGATATGTTCCTTCTATACCAAATTTAAGTGTTCTAATCATCAAACGCTTTTTCAGCATCAATTGAGAGAATCATAGGTCTTTGCTTTTTATTTGGTTTATGTGATTAATCATATTTATAGATTTATGTATCTTGAACCAGCCTTGAGACCCTGGAATAAAACCCACTTGGCCAGCCATGGTGTATAATTTGTTTGATGTGCTGCTGGATTCTGTTTGCTACAATCTTATTGAATATTTTACATCAATATTCATTAGTGATATTGGTCTATAATTTTCTTTTCTTGTTGGGTCTTTTCCTGGTTTGGGGATCAAGGTGAAGTTTGTTTTATAAAATGTGTTGGGTAGTATTCCTTCATTTTCAATACTTTAGAAAAGTTTAAGTAATATGGGTACTAGTTCCTCTTTAAAGGTTTGGTAGAATTCTGATATGAAACCTTCTGATCATGAACTTTTCTTTTGGGGGAGATTTTGGACAGTTGATACTATTTCAGAACTTGATATAGGCCTGTTCAACATTTCCACTTCTTTCTGGCTAAGTGTAGGAAGGTGGCATGGTGTCATGCTTCCAAGCATTGGTCTATTTCCTTCAAATTTTCATATTTCTGAGAATAGAGTTTCTTGTAATATTCATTAAGGAGTTTTTGAATTTCTGAGGAGTCTGTTGTTATTTCATCTTTGTCATTTCTGATTGATGAAATTTGAGATTTTACTCTTTTATGGCTAGTTAGGTTAGCCAAAAGTTTATCTATTTTATTGACCTTTTCAAAATAACAGCTTTTTGATTTATTGATCTATTATATTCTTTTTGTTTTCAATTTCATTTAATTCTGCTCTAATTTTGGTTATTTCTTTACTTCTGCTGGCTTTGAGATTGGAATGTTCTTCCCTTTCCATTTGCTTGAGATGTCCCATTAAGTTGTTAACTTCCTCTCTTTTTGTTCCCTTGAGGAAGGCTTGCAATGCTATAAATTTCCTTCTAAGAACTGACTTTGTGGTATCCCAGAGCTGTTGGTAATTCATGTCTTCATTATCATTTTGTTCCAAAAATGTGGTAATTTTCTTCTTAATCTCGTCTATGACCAGCTATTATTCAGCATAAAATTATTTAGTTTCCTCGTTTTTGTATGAGTATGCAAATTCATAATTTCTACTCTTTTAAATTTTCTGAGGTTAAACTTATGACCTAAGTTGAGATCGATTTTGGAGGATGTTCCATGGGCTGATGAGAAGAATGTGTTTTCAGTCTTCTTAGAATGGAATGTCCTGTAGATGTCTGTTAAATCCAATTGTTGAATGGTTGAGTTTAAGTCTAAAAACCTTTGCTAAGTTTTTATTGAAGGATCTAGACAACACTGTCAAAGGGGTGTTAAAATCTCCGACTATTATGGTGCTGGAGGAAATCAAGTTGCTCATGTCTGTTACAGTCTCTCTTATAAATTGAGAAGTATTTTGGTTAGGTGCATAAATTTTAATATTTGAAATCTCATTATGTTGAGTGTTACCCTTAAATATGAAGTGATCATCTGTATATTTTCTTACTTTTGATGGCTTAAAGCCTATGTATCTGTGAATAAAATTGCAACACCTGCTTTTTTTATGATTGCCATTTGCCTGAATTATAGATGACCATCCCCTCAACCTGAGTCTATATTTATCTTTTAAGGTAAGACATCTGGGTTCTTGCAGAATTTTCTCCTTCATATTAACTTTGACAAAGTTAATTATAATATGTCTGGGAGATACTTCATTTGGGTTGAGTAGTATTGGCGTTCTGATACTGTCTGTTAACTGAATTTCAGAATCTTTTGACATGTTTGGGAAGTTCTTCACAATTATCTCTTGGAGTAGAGCATCTGGTCCTTTTGAAGCAACCTCATCGCCTTTAGGAATTCCTATAAGGCGAATATTAGTTTTCTTCAAATTATCCCAGAGCTCTCTGAGAGAATGATTCATTTTTGCTCTCCACTTCTCTTGCTCTTTGAGTGTTTGGAAGCTTTCAAAAGTTTGTCTTCAATGTCAGCAATCCTTTCTTCTGTCTGGTCCATTCTATTACTGAGGGATTCTAGTGTATTTCTCAAATCTTTGAGGGCTGCAAGTTTTTGCCTCAATGTGTCAAAATCTTAGGTAATTTTGTCTTTGAATTCATTGAATTCTTGAGACTCTTTTGAAATGCTCCTTGAATTTCTAATTCCAAATTTACCTCCATTCTGTTAATCTTATTTGAAATTCAAATTCTGAATTTAATTTCTGACATCTCAGCTATTTGTTTATGAATGGGATCTTTTGGTGTGTACACCTTGTCATTCCTTGGGGGAGTTGATCTGCTCTGATTATTCATGTTGTCAGAGTTTTTTTCCTGATTCTGCCCCATGATTATTTTGCTAGATGAGCAGATAGGATGAAATTGTATTGGGGGCTCCTGGAGTAGTAATTAACCAGCCCTTTGCCCAAGAGCTGGGAAAAAAATCCCAGGAGATAGGCAATTAAACTTCTGTTCAGCAGAATTCTGTCTCATCTACTGACTACCTTTGCGGGGGTGGGGTGGGGGGTGGTGGTGGTGGGGTGGTGGTGGTGATAAGTGGATTTCTTCTTCTTTCCTAGGGTTAAAAACCTTAAATTTTACCAGGCCTTTAATTTTAGTTCATGATGTATTATTCTAGCTCAATCAAAGAACCATAATACCTTTTAGTTCCTCAGTCTCATTCTCTTTTCAAAGTAAATTAATGGACAACTTTATCTGATTCTTGAAAATGTGGTTTAATCCTTAACCCTTGATACTCGTATTTCTCTCCATCTGTTGTTCCCTTTTCCTGGTTTAACTAAAGGGCTTTTACCTTGTTCTTCCCTATAGTTTGTTTATTTTTTATTTATTTTATTTTTATTATTTATTTATTATTTTTTTGCAGTTATCTTCTGACTTGGATAACCTGTTCCATTTTTGATACCTTTTTTAGGATAGGACAATCTTGTTTATGGAAACATAGCCTTTGGGGGGAGACTGCATAAAAGACTGATTGACCATTCCATACTGAACTTCTGGTTATCACATACCATGGTACATATGATGGTGAATTAGAATTCTAGTTTTGTGTTTGTTCATCAGTCTGTACGGTGTGTAAAATGCAAAAATATGTTTTGTACTTTTCTGTCTTTGAGTGATAGTTTTATTAAATCAGAATGGAGAAAAGTACCTCAAATTTAGAGTTTATAGTTTTTAGAGGGCCTTAAATATAGATTGGTTTAAATGGTTCGTGAAGAAATTTAGTGAAACCTTGTCCACATATTGCAATTGTGAAAGAACAAGTAGCTAAATTCACAGTCAACTGAACCAAAATGAGGATTTTGAAGCATTTGAGGACTTTTAAGATGAGAGTGTTGTCATGGGATAAGTAAATCGATATTAAGGATGAATCTCATTTTAGCTACTGCAAACCTACTGGACCATTTCCTGAGATATTGTCTAAAGCAATTGAAGATGGTGCAGTGCAGTGTTGAACGGTAATACTTTCCATTGCAAAAAATTCTGGAAAAAGTACCATAAAAAAATTTGTCCTGGATATGTATATATATATATACACAAATACATGGCATGATTTTCCTGATTTGCTCTTTCAACAGTAATTTTATTGGTATTTATTTATTTTATTTAAAAAAGATTCTGTAAGTGGAATATGTTTTCTATCTAAAAGGAGTGATTATAAAGAAAAAATGAAAAGCCAGTGCTTTCTTACTGCTAAGTGAATGCTTACATACTAGATCAAAGGCTATAATAGTAAAACACTTATCTCCATATTTTTAAATAGCAAAATATTTTTAAGAAGATTTGCTTTTTAAAACATAAAAGTTTAATTTTGTTATTTCACATATTATTTTATGTTCCCCAGAATAAAAGTTTTAGCAGTCTGTAAGTGCAGCCATAAAATGCTATCCTTTTCCAGAGTATTGATTTTAAAGGAGTAGACTATATTGAGGATTTACTTTTTAATTTATTGTGATAATTTACAGGGTTGTATTTCAGTAGGGTAGGTCAAACAGTTTTGTCTTTTGCTCAATTTGCCATGGACAAGTGCAGTATTAAAATTGTGGAATGGGTTTTTTTGGGGGGTCACTGATTCGACTAAAAGGAATGTTAATTTTGGCACATTTGAATTCTTCACATGTAAATCTGAAAAATAGGGTGGTCTGGTAGGAGAGAGGGACATTTAATCATTTTGCAACAGTGAGTAGGTAGGCAGCCCATTCATAGAACAAGCATTGATATCAAGGAAGCTTAAAAAAATACCTGATAAGAAGGGCAGACTATTTAGTCATTGAAGTCAAAATATGGCATAGGTGTTATTCAATGGCTCCAGGTAAAAGAGGAAAAAAAAAAGGCAGAGGGTACTCACCACAGTTCACAGGGATCAGAGTTGATCTGGAGGAGAGGCTATGGCTGTTGTTTTGCTCTTGTTATTGTTTGGGGTATGACTGGGAATTTAATGATGTTGGCACAAGGCCTGAAAAGCAATTTGCTATTTTTATTACTCTGTCAATATGGCACATTAAGGTCCTCGATACTTTTCAATAAATGTGAAAAGAAAAACCTTTTTAATATCAAGCACTATAGAAATTAAAACAGAAAATCTAAAGGATGTTCCCCAATATGAGTCTGGATTAAATCTTTTGAGTTAGTCTGATTCATTAATTTAAAACTATGATAAAAACCTAAAGTATACAGAGATACATGGTTTTTAGGATAGCCTCAAGGGAGTTTTTCAAGTAGTGACCCTTTGTTCTTTGTGTCTATACTATAAAGGTAAAAAGTCAAAAGAGAAGATGAGGCCTTGCTCTTACAAAGCATTTTAGCTTTGTTTCTGGTTGGAGATGTACAAAGTCTGATTATTATAACTAATAATCAGAAGACAAATACAAATGAAAAATAAGACAACAATGGAAAGAGCAAAAATAATTTACAATTTTTATACCACTAGTACTACTTGTTTCTTGTCCTTAATTGTGGCCCATTAGAAATAGTAACATGTATTCAAGATCTATATTTACTTCAACCATTACACTAAAAATCTCCTCGAATTTAAAGCATGCTATTTTGTCCCAGAAATTTTATTCTTCTCTTTTAATCTTAGATATTATCAAATTATATCATGCAAAATAATTTTGAAAATTGCTTGTAATTGAAGCAAATGTGTGGGATTTGCCCAACTTTTCCGCATAATTACTCTAATTCTTTACTTGGCTTTTCTATAAAATCTTAGCATAATAGCATTTTAGGTCACGTTTCTTTGGGAAAAAAGCCTGAGGCTTGGGAAATTAATATAAGTAGTGTACCAGGTTTTATTAAACTTGCAGAATTTACCAGTGATAAAAGCACAGTAGCTATAAATTAGGGTTACAAAATTGATTAGCAATATTCTAATTAGGTTACATTGCTTGCCATTGCAAACAACTTGAGTTCTTCTTGTCAACACCCAACTAGAGTTAATCCCTACTTATGAGCTATCCTTATCAATCTCCTCTTGTTCATAGAAGTTTTAGATGATTGCATTGTGCTTTGTTTGTGGATCTGTTGGTTAATTTCCATACTGCCAGTTTATACGTCTTTAGGATTAGATAAACTTTTTCTGTAAAGTGACAGGCAATAGGTATTTCATTCTTTGCATGCCCTATTTTTTCTTTTGCCCTTATTTGACTCTGCCCTTATATGACAAAAGCAGACATAGATGATATTTTAAGACTAAATATGAATGCACTCTGATAAACCTTTATTTACTAAAATAAGCAGTAGATCCATGGGTCCCAGTTTGTTGAAAACTGTTTTCACTTTTTGTGAACTTGTTCAGGAAAGGGACAGTATGCAACTCTTCCCTTTTCAGTCAGTAGCATTTTTAGATTTCCTGAACCCTAATACATGATTGTTGTAATAAAGTTATCAAATTTTTCATTTATATGAATAAAGTATTCCATGTGAAATAGCTTGAAATAATGCCAGATATCCTTATGAATATTAAAATTAACTAAAAAAATCTCAAAAAATGTTATCCCACTTTTATAATATAAAAATAAAATTTATTCTAAAAATTATACGTCATATTTTTGTTTGGAAAACTAGATTTTTGATAGTGGGTAGCCTTTACAAATATATACCAGAATCTTTCTTCTCAAGTTGGGTTCAGTCCTTGGCTGGAGAAGCTGGGTGGAGCAAGGCCTAGATTGGATGAATGTGGAGGTGGAGTCAAAGAAACAGTAGATGGGCTGTTAGTCAACTCTGCACCTTACAGCTAGTTTTCTTAAATTTGATCTAAGAGGCACACTTAACACAGTCTCCATTATATGGAGGGATTTAATTCTCCTCATATCTTTTCATTATTTACATTTATGTTTTCTTCAACTTATAGATTTTTTAATAGAATATTTTAGTTGTTAAAAATTCAAGTTGTATTTGAGTTCCACAATAATGTGCACCCTTCAATTAGTACTGAATGTGTATTATGCAGCAGTGTTCTTCTCATAACTCACCATTCACTGATCTTCAAAGTTCCACATACATCTTAAAATTTTCTTGAATAATTTTATGAAACAGGTAATACAATTGCTTCCCATATTTATATTAAAATTTGAAAAGCAAAACAAAAGTTATGAGTCTTCTAGTGACAACCAGCTGTTTGTACATGTTGTTCATGTTTGTACAATAAGGTAATGACCATCCTGGATTCCATTTGTTTTATAGACATTATTGTGATTCAGATATGAGTAACGAGAGGCTGCCTAGTGTAATAATTAGAACACGGCCTCTGGAGCCAGCTGCCTGGGTTTGAAAGCTAGCTCTGTTTTTCACTAGCTGTGTGACCTTAGGCTAAGTTACAAAAATCTCTGCAGGCTTCTGTGATCACATCCTTTATATTGTGACGATGATGGCACCAAATTCATAGTGCTCATATATGCATTAACTATTTTTAAATATTAGCAAAACATTTACACTTATAAAAACTTACTTGTAATGCATTTTGAAAATTACCAGGCACATAGTCACTGCTTTGCAAAATATATGTTAATAAAATTATTTCTACATAATAGTTAAATATACTAAATTTAAGAAATAGTAAGTAATCCAAGGAGAATGAAATGTATATATTAATTTTTATTTTTAGAAAAGAAAGGGTCAGCCGATGCAACTTAGTGAGGTACAATAAGCCAATGAGCCATGTGACCTTGGCCAGGATGTGCTGTACTCTGGACTGGACTGTAATCTCCTCATCTGTGCAGTAGTGTGTTTGTACTCAACAGTCCCAAGACTTTTCACTGGTCTATGGTTTTATGGCTTCTAAGAACTTAATTTGGTATCATTAAAATCTGAGGAAAAAAAATAAGATTTCAGTTTGACATTTTGTTTCAGGGGAAAAAAAAAGTCTATAATATACTAAATATTACATTCCAGAAGATCAAAATCGCCAAGCATGTATTTGGTTATTGTATGTATCAAAACCATAAATCGTATAAAGGAAAGTCTGTTCAAGTTAGTGTAAAAGATTGCATGGCATATAGAAAAACTTGATTGTTTTTAAAACCGGTTACATGTACAGTGTTTACCACCTAAGAAAAATAAGCTTAGAAATTTTCTTTAGCAGTTTTTCAGTTCAAACTAATTGAGAAACGCTGAAAATGGTAGCCCTGCTGAGAAACTTTAGATAGGGTAATTCTTGTTGGAAAAGCTCACATATGCTGTGGGTGCCATGTGCAGACACTGCTTCTCAGGCAATTCCATTCTAGCTGAGAAAGAAGTCCTCGAGCAAAGAGATAGAGATGGAAGAAGGGCTTGCATGCCTCACACAGGGCAGGATCTTGCTAAACGCACCTGCTACACATTGTACCACCCTGCTTCACAGGGTCTATACAAATAGGAAGTAACTGCTCATTCTTGGCACTGCCTTTGACATTTCTTGGTATTCTCCTCTGGGAAACAGCGATAACAACAGGACAGAGAGCCTCTATCAAACATTAGCAACAGAATTCATATAGTGTCCAGCCCATAGTTACCTAAGACTATTCACAGAATTAAATAATTCATGCCATTTATACCTCCGTATTACTCACTTTATTATTATCAAGCTATGAACTCAAAACTTGAGTCCTACCTGCAGCACGTCTCAATCAATTTTAAGCCAGTTAGGTAGGAAATAATTTAATGTATCATGAATACCATAATTTAAAAGGTCAAATGGCAATGTTTTTACAGCCATGACTTTTATCAGTATCGCTAAGGGAACCACTGCTTTTGGACCCAACGCCAAAAGTGTACAGCAAAGGAAAAGTTTCGCAAAGCTTTTCTGACAAGAATTATCTTATCTTGTCAGAAGTAAAAAAAGTACTTTTGTTCACTATTATGGAAGTCTAGTATATCTGCTTTTGTCAAAATATTGTCCCACTGATAAAATTTAAAATATACTGACCTATTTAAAAAATAAAATGTATTTTAAGTCAAAGAAGTATGAGTACCAAAACAGTTAGACCAGAAGGAGAATATGAACTTAGGAGATGATTTCTCAGTGTTTTCACTAAAATCAGGCAAAGAAGGCTGAGGAATAGCTTTCTCTTTTCTTTTCTTGTTGGTTCAACTACTGTCTTAATAAATAAGATATATTTTTTCCTGAATCTGTGATCACATGTTCACTTTTTATCAAAATTAACTTACAGAAAAATAGAAAAAAGGGAAATTGTTTGAAGAGACTCCAAATTTAGAGTTTCAATCTCTAAATTCACAAGCCTTTCCCTTGAGCTACCCCATGTTATTCAAAATAGACACATCCATCTTTCTCTCTCTGTTTTTTTTGTTTTTGTTTTTGTTTTTTTAATTTGCAGTTTTCAGCTGAGGCTGGGTTTGAAATCACCACCTCCGGCATATGGGGCCGGCACCCTACCCTTTGAGCCATAGGCACCACCCAAACACATTCCTCTTAATGGTTCTTATTTCAAAGTATATAGAATGGTTTTCCATCTCTTTTTCTTTGGTAATTTCAACCAATGATTGTATTGGAAATTCAGACAGTAAGCTAGAAAGACTTAAGAACAAGTTGATTCTATGTGTTTGGACTGATTGGGATGACTGCTGATGGTGGAGATTCTCTGAAAGTAGCATTGAAGGCTGTATGTCGGATCTACTTTTTCACTGTTTAATTATTTTGAGATTTTTTTTCTCAGCTTCATTTTATAAACACACTTTTCAAATAGTGATAACACTTGTAAGATAATTTTTTTATTGTTTCTGGTTAATTGAGGGTACAAAGATTAGGTTAGAATGTTTGTATTTGTTAGATAAAGTCCCTCTTATAATTGTGTCCTGACCCCCCAAGAAGTGTGCTATACACACCAACATTATGCTCATTAAGTGGGAGCACACCCATAACCTCTCCATTTTCTCACCCCCACACCCCCACCTTGAGTTGATTTGAGTTTTTCTCTTATGCAGGTATGTATTAGATCGTTTACTGGATTCATATCAGAATTGAGTACATCAGATTTTTGCTTCTCCATTCTTGTGATACTTTACTGAGAAGAATGTGCTCCAACTCAATTCAGGTTAATACAAAAGATGTAAGTCTCATTACTAGGAATTTACCTAGAAGAAAAAAATCATTTAATCATTTTATTGTAAAATACTCATAACATTCAAGGCACAGAGCTATTTTAATAACTCATTGTCTAATTTATTCCCCCCAAAAAAGTTTTTGTATAATCTTTATTCACATTTTACAAATGAGGAAACCAGTGTGAAAAGGAAAGACAGACCAGAGAGGCCCCTGACAGCTGGAAACAGACACGACGCCCTCTGCTATATTTTGGCCTTGCTAAGAGCTGATCAAGGGCTCAGAACGAGGCTTTAATTAAACGTTAACAAAATGCAAATATCAGACAAGGTTACTCTGTGCCTATTGTGGATCAGGATAAAAAATAAGAACATTTCTTAATCATGCTTGTGTGGAGACAAAAATAACATTTTCCAGATCACAAATATGGCCTTATGTTTCCATATGACTACTGCTTCTTTACCAAATGCAGCTTTAGCCTTGCTCTGATCTTCTGGGTAAGAATTATTAAGAGCCCCACAAATTATCTCCACTTCCTACTAGCTCTCAATGCAAGCAGAGATCCACTTCCTTGGGTTCTACATCTAGCATCTATTTAGGTTACCATTTGTACATATATATATATATATATATATACACACATTTTTTGTTATTTGGTCTCCTAAAATTCTTATTTACATTGATTTTCAAATATTTAATCTATTTTGCACTGGTGAGATAAGCCTCACTTGCTCATGACACATTACTTTCTTAAATCACTGGGTTTTGGCTTCCAAGGATTTTATTAAAAATGTATTTGAAAAATTTTGTTTATACATTTATTATATTTATTATTTACATATATGTTCATGTGGGATCATATTTGGCTGGCTGCTGAATGAGGTGGGAAGTATGCCACACTTTTGTGTGTTCTGAAAATTTGGTATTTTTTCCTTCTTAAATATTTCATACAATTCATCACTGATGCCAAGTAGTGAGCTAGGAAAGTTTTCAACTGTATATTAAATAATTCCTTAAAAAAATATATGGCCATTAAGCTTACGTTTTTTTTTTTTTTTACTTAGAGTGAATATTGTTATTTTGCATTATTCAAAGAATCTGTTCATTTTATCTAACTTCTTTAGCATAATGTTTGTTGTTCTTAATATTTTCTTTCAATTATTTTTATTTGTATAGAACCTATTGTAGACTCATGTCTTTCTTTACTGACTCAACTTAAGTTTCCTCTGCTCTTTTCCTTAATTATTCTGACTAGTGGACTGATAAAATATTGATGATCTTATCAATAACACTTTTTTTTTTTTTTTTTTTTTTTTTTTGTAGAGACAGAGTTTCACTGTACTGCCCTAGGGTAGAGTACTTTCAGGTCACATGGCTCACAGCAACCTCCAGCTTCTGGGCTTATGTGATTCTCTTGCCTCAGCCTCCCGAGCAGCTGGGACTACAGGCGCCCGCCACAACGCCCGGCTATTTTTTTTGTTGCAGTTTGGCTGGGGCTGGGTTTGAACCCGCCACCCTCGGCATATGGGGCCGGCGCCGTACTCACTGAGCCACAGGCACCACCCAATAACACAATTTTTAAGTTTCACAACTTGTCTCTTGGTAAACATTCCATGATTAGTTGAAAAGAAGGTACTGTCTGCTCTTGTGTGCAGTACTCTATACATAGAGCCCACAGTGGTGAAGGGTTTATTCAAATTTTGTTTCTTTGCTGAATTATTTTCCCTACTTTTCCCATCAGTTGTTGATAACAATGATGTTAGAATCTTTAATTCTAATTGTGGGTGTTAGTATTGCTTTTGTTTTGCCATTTTTTTTTTTAATTAAATTTTACTCTCGTTTATCCTTTCTGGGTTCCAATTAATTCTACATTACATTCCTTGAAATTGCCTGTGGGTTACTTTGCTCTCTTCACTTTTTTCCCCTATGTTTTTCTCTGATTAATTTTGAATTGTTTCTGTTGTTCTTTCTTCAAGCTCAGTAAGCTTTTAATTTATAGTATATAGTCTTCTGTTAATGTCACTCAATGCATTTTACACCCAAGCAACTGTACAAGTTAAATTCAGATTTGTTTTAAAGTATCTTTCATGTTTCTTCTTGAGGTGCTCAGTGTTTCTTCTGCCTTTCTACAGATGAGAAACATAATTATAATAACCATTGTCTGAATCCAGTACTTCTATAATATGTTCTATTTTCTTGTGTATTTCAGTTGATTTATTTGCTGGGACAAGTCAGGCTCACTTTGTTTCCCTTTTCTCAGCGATCACTGTTTTCCCTTGCCTGTGTCCTACGTTTGGAAAACATAGTTTTGTATATTTTGTCAGATATAGTTGTATATGCAGTGGGGTAAATTTGGTAACTATCACTCAGTTTGATGAGGAGTAACTTTTTATTTGATTTTTAAGTAAGTTATATTCAAAATTAAAATATAAACATAATCTGTCTTAGGAAAACTGGATTAGATTAATAATTCTAACTATTTTTTTTAGGATGAGCACACGATTAGAAGAAATGTTTCTTATACATAAATAAATATGCTAGACTGTTCAGATTAATTGTTGCATATTTTTCAAATAATTAGAGAGTTGGTATGTTACTGGTACACATAAGTTTAACAGCTTCTTTTTCCCCCACTGGTATTTGAGTATTATGTTCATGGTAAGTGATCAACCTACACATTTATATATAAGAAAGCAAAAGTGGCTGTTTTATTAAACATAAAATTATTTCCTCTAGGTCAAATATTATATATTTACCAATTATTGCAAAAAAAAATAAACATAAGTCTTCTTTTTAATCCATAATGATATAGACCTGCAAAATATACAATGACTCATAAGGTGGTAGAAAAAAACAAATATGGAGACAGTACTTGTGAGCAAGAATGCCCATGCACCCCTCAGGCATTTCAAAACCTTCTGCCACTGTGCTGTGAGCCACAGCTAGAGGCTGTCTGGATGCTGGGAAGAGTGATACTGCGCTCCGGAAGTGTTACAATGACCAAATGAAATGATTACTATGGAAGAGAAGTAAAAAACTCCAAAGTTAATGTATGGATATGAAATAGTACTTAAAGAATCTCAGCCTCACTTTTTGTATATGAAACAGTAGACAATGATACATCACAGATAATATTTAGTGAGTGCTTTGTGGACATTACTTACCCTTCCTCTGTGAACAGCCTCTGCAGTCTGATTCTTACAAGAACTCTGCTTAGCTGCTATTATTATTTCTGTTTCACAGGTGTGGAAACAGGCAAAAAAGAATAACCTTCATTTTAGGAAGAACAAGTAACAGGCCATTTTTAGTGGCATCTCCTGATTCCTATCTAACACACAGAATAGTACAAACAATGTTTTATGCTTTTGTCTCCTCTGGACCAGCAGTGTCCTCAGTAAACTTAAGCAAGAACATACCTTTTTCAACAAAAAAGTAAAGGAACAATATCTACTATGGTATAAAGCAATAAAAGGGCTGAATGGATATAGAGTGTGCGAAAGAGAAGTGGTATTTGAGTTGAAATATTTGGGGATGAGTCTTTGTTATACTGCTCAGTAATTCACCAAATATTCATTCAGAGTTCAATATTGTTAGGCCTTCTGAAAAATAAACAAAAAGTTCAGAACTATGAATGGTTGTTTTTTTTTTTTTTTTTTTGTTTGTTTGTTTTTGTAGACAGAGTCTCACTATGTAGCCCTCAGTAGAATGCTTGGTGTCACAGCTCACGGTAACCTCAAACTGAGCTTAAGCAATTCTCTTGCCTTCGCCTTTCAAGTAGCTGGGCCTAAAGGCACCCACCACAACCCAGGGGTGTTTTTTGTTTGCAGTTGTCATCGTTGAGCAGGCCTGGGCCGGGCTCGAACCCATCAGCTACAGTGTATGTGGCTGGTGCCCTATTCACTAGACTAGGAGCACTCAGCCAAATGCTTGGTGTTTTTAACTGCCATTATCATTGGTTTATACTTGCTTTGAGTCAGCTTAATTTAAAATGCTTATTAATCTCTTTCCTTAATTCAATCTTAACTGAGCAAAACTGCTGACCATAATGAATTAGCATATCTTCTGTCTTCTTTTGATAACTAATGGTTATCATCTTCATCTCAACTTGATGAAATGGACTGGTTTTGTTTCATAACATTCATTATGTAAAATTTTGTCCAAAACATTTTCTTGATATTATTAGTGAAAGGTAGTTACAATAATTGTCCCTAGGTCTTTGACTGTAACCTAATCTGTAAGGGATAAGTAAAATAAATTCAACAATGTCCTGTACAATCTAGAAACTTAGCTTTTTATTAATCATAAAACAACTACAACTCTCTACTCACTTTAAAGCACATCAATAACAACTCTTTAATATTATCTCTAGATTTACTACTATATCTGTGTTCTGGGAAATTACACTTAAAAAATTAAAAAATGCTTATCTAAAGTGTTACTATTTCAGAAGTTTTTCTTACAGGTGTAATTTGATAAATATTATGATGTCCTGATTTTTTAAAAACCACTTTATAGTGGGACATATAAATGCTGTCACATACTGGGTCACTGGAAGCTGAATGTATTTTCCAAATCTGATAGCTATCATGTCAGCAATTCTTGGAAAACAGATCTAAAACAGCAGATGGCTGAGAATTTAGTCTCTCTGTAGTTAAACTGGTAGTAAAGATGTCACTACTAATCCCAAAACCTAACTGAATTTTGATTTCCTCAACAGAATGTTCCTATATATTGCTTAATCATTTTCCATACTTGTAGGCTCAAGGTAATCTGACTTTTAACTACTGCATATTAATCTGTCATTACATATAGCTTACGGGATTTTTTTCATGGATTGACTTAAAAAGAAACATTTTTATTGATACAGTGTTAAATCTTTTCTGCATGCCTGATTCCCTGGAAAGGAGGAAAACCCATAACACTTTACTTAAATCGGTAAAGAACTGTAACTTTAGATAAGTTTATCTGCACAATATGCCACATCCAGCATACAAATCATACTGTTATAGAATCAAGCTTCATAACTGAAAAGTGGAAGGGTACATTATAAATCTATGTCAAGAAATACTTTTATTCTTTATGATTTCAGATGAATTTAGTATTATTTTAAATGAAGTTATCAATAAATTCTGAAGTTAGATTCTGAAAAAAACTTCTATTGTATTTATAATGTACATTTATGTAATATTTAGTGATATACTGCAATAGATTTGGTTTTGAATGTTGAAAAAACTGTGTTCATAAACCTTCTATTGAATGATAGTAGTAAATATTGGTAAGTGGGTACTATATTAGCATTGTTTACTTTTAGGAATAATAAGTTAGATAACCAGAAGTGAGAATACTTATTTTTTTAATTTGACAATAAAGAAAATGTCATGAGGACATTTAAAACTTGTCATATATTCTAAATATATTCAAGATCAAGTAATTCTTGAAAATGAGGACATTTAAAGGATATCTTCCAGTTATCACTCCAAACAAACATTTATAGAGGATATTTAAAGGACAAGATACCAACATTTTAATGGGATTTAAAAATATACGTTAAATTATATTATTGAAATAAATGACTATACATACTCACAAATGGTATCAATTATACTTAAAGTTCTTAGTTATCATTGATGCCAATTCCATCAAAATAATAAAAAATACAACAAATGGGAACTCTGAAAAATTTTATGGAATTGAATATTAAAATCTTTGACAAATTTTTAGAAATGCAATATTTTTATGGTGTATTTAACAAAATGATATAAGAAATAACAAATAGCATCTCCAAATTATCTGAAGTAAAGATAGATAAATAAATATGATACTCAGATTCCTTGTGCAATAAATGGATGATATCTATGTACATATGATGAATCATCCATAAAGCATTGTTGCTGAAGAAACAGAGGTGCAGTAAAATAACTAATTTGCCTTGTGGCTAGAAAGTGACAAAATCAGGACTTTCCTATTCCTCCTCTGTTTGAAAGTTCACACGCGTTCCTCTATCACCCTACATTGCCAGAAATAAGAATCTACTGGTAGGCTTTAAAAGTAGTTCTACAGAAAAAATACTATAAAATGTCCATAGGAAAAATAGAGAACCAAAAATTCGAGAAAAAAGTTTAAAATATTATTATAGGCAGCAATATTTTAAAATTGATAACTATATTAAAATTATTTCCAAGTTGGGAAAATATATTTTAGAAAAGCACTTTCACAAATTTGTAATCAATTTCTAAAGTGCCTTTTATGAATTGCGCTCAAATTTATTTTGTAGAAATAGGACAGGTGATAATGTTTATTCAATATAAAAATAAATCATTCACAATCAGAGATATATAAGTAAATGAGGTGAATTATTCAAAATACAGTGAGCCATCTACCATTAGAATTGCTTCAAAATAGGTTGGATAACAATAAATGACTTTACTATTTATATGTACTTGTTTAGTGCATTAAATAGTTGACATAAAAAATTAAAAAAAGTAAAATGAATGGTTGCTCTCGATTCTACAGAAAATTTTCCCTTTTCCCTATGATATTGCCTATGGCTTTGTCATTTATGGCTTCTATATTTTGAGATATTTACCTTCTATGTCCAGTTTTTAAGGGTTTTTATCGTGAAAGGATGCTGAATTCTGTTGACTGTTTTTTCTACATGTATTGAGATGATCATAAGGTCTTTGTTTTGCTTCTGTTTATGTGGTGAACTATACTTATTGATTTGCCTCTCCTGAACTAGTCTTGCATCTCTGGGATAAATCCCAGTTGGTCATGGTAGATTATTTTTTGGATGTGCTATTGAATTTGGCTTGCTAGTATTTTGTTGAGGATGTTTGAATCTATATTCATAAGGGATATTGGTTTATAGTTTTCTTTTTTATTTTGTCTTTCCTGGCTTGGTATCATGGTGATACTGACCTTATCAAATGAGTTGGGGGAGGATTCCCTCCTTCCTGATACTATGAAATAATGTCTGCAGTATGGGTACCTGCTCTTCCTTGTAAATATGGCAAAACTTGGCTGTCAATCTATCTTGCTTTGGGGTTTTTTGTTGTTGAAAAATTTGTATTACTACTTTAATCTCACTTTTCATTATTGATCTGTGCACAAGTTCTATTTCTGCTTGAATGAGACTTGGGAGGTTATGTGTTTCCAGGAATTTGTCTATTTCCTTACAATTTTTGGTTTATGGATGTAGAGATTTTCATAATATTCAAAGATTATATTTTGTATTTCCATGGTATCAGTTGTAATATCTTCTTTTTCATTTCTGATTGAGCTTATTTGGGTTCTTTATTTTCTATTCCTCATTAACATAGCAAGATGTCTATCAATTTTGTTTATCTTTTCAAAAAACCAAATTTTTATTTCATTGCTCCTTTGTATTTGGTTCAATTTCATTTAGTTCAGCTCTTACCTTAGTTTTTATCTTCTCTTCTGGTGGCTTTGGGTTTGGTTTGTTCTTCCTTTTCTAGTTCCTTGAGATGTGCCATTGGCTTGTTATTTTGTGATGTTTCTATCTTTGTGATGTAGGCCTTTAAGGGTATGAATTTTCACCTTATGACTGCTTTTGCATAATCTCATTGATTTTGATAGTTTGTGTTTTCTTTGTCATTCAGTCCAAGAAACCTTTTCATTTCTATCTTAATTTCATCATTGGACCAGTAATCATTCAGTAGCAAGTTGTTTAATTTCCATGACTTCGTGTAGAATTGAATGTTTTATTGGAGTTGATTTCCCATTTTATTCCACTGTACTCTCAGAAGATACATGATATAATTCCCCATTTGTCTGAGTTTTTGAGACTTGTTTTGTTGCCTAAGATGTGATCAATCATGGTGAATGTGCCATGAGCTGATTCAGTAGTTTTGGGGTAAATTTTCTGTAAATGTCTACATGGTCCTTTTGTTCTACCCCATTTAAGTTCAGTGTTTGTTTATTTTCTGCTTGAATGTTCTGTCCAGTTCTGTCAGTAGGGTATGAAGTCTCTGGCCATTAAACAATGCTCCTGTTCATTTCTTTGCTGAGATCTAGTAAATTTCCTTTATGAATCTGGGTGGTCCTATGTTAGGTGTATAAATATTTAGAATTTCTAAATCTTCTTGTTGAATTTCTTTCTTTACCAATATATAATGTATAACTTCACTAATCATCAGGGAAATACAAATTAAAACTACAATCAGAAATCACCTTGCCACAGTTAGAATAACTTTTATTAAAAAAGTCCAAAACCAAGAGATGCTGATGTGAATGAAGAGAGAAAGGAATGCTTATCTGCTATTGATAGGACTACAAATTAGCACAACAGCTATGCAAAACAGTAAGAAGAGTCCTCAAAGAACTAAAAATGGACCTAGCTTTTGATCTGGCAGTCCAACTCCTGGGTATTTACTCAAAAAAGAAGTCATCATTTTATAAGAAAAACACCTTACTCAACATTTTATTGTAGAATAATTCAAAATTTCGAACATTTGAAATCAACCTAAGTGCCCATCAGTTCATTAGCATATCAACCAAAAAATATGATATATGTATACCATGAAATAGTACTCAGCCATAAAAAGGATGACTTGATGCCTTTTGCAGCAATTTGTATGGAGCTGGAGACTATTATACTAAGTGAATTATTTAAAAAATAAAAAACAAACACCACTGATACTCACTATTAAATTGTAGCTAACTAATGAATAGATATGTGGGCACAGAGGGAAATAAAATATCAATGGAAATCAAACAGGAGGGGGGTGAGAATATAGGTGAAAACCCACCTAACAGGTACAAGAAACACTATCTGGGAGATGACCACACTTATAGCCTTGACTCCAGTATTACAAAGGCAATCCACGTAACCAAAAACATTTCTACCCTGTAATATTTTGATTAACAAAACAGAATTTCAAGGTGTTTCATTGATATTAAAAAATTATGTCTTAATTATGTTAGTTATCAAAGGAACTCTATAATGTATTATTATGAACAAAAAACATTACTCAAAATACATAGATTTTCATTTAAACAGCCTTCTACATGTCACAATATTATTTGCATAAGAAATATTCAAAGTCTAATAATTTAAAAATAATTGAGACAAAATAGAAATAATTTAAAAATTAAGTTATTGTTTCTTTTCTGATATATATTTGTATTTAAAAATAATAGGAAATATGTAAAGAAAAAATACACAAATTTCAAATATTAGAATATCACAATTACTAAGGTTCTTAACAGAAGTTTAACTTACAGATAAATATTTCATAGTAGTTAATATAATGTTCAACTGAAGGAAAAAATACTATAGGACTTTCCTCACCACAAAGATAATCTTGCACAGAAATCACTATGATACATCATAATGAATATGCCTATACAGAGTGACTCTTATTCTTTGCCTGTTCTGAAGGAAATTAATTGACTTAGAAAGGACACTAATAAAGTTATTTACTATAATCATATACTACTACTGCACACACATAATTATTTTTCTTTCTTTTTTTGAGACAGTCTCATTCAGTTCTGGTGGAGTAGAGTACAATGGTGTCATAGCTCAAACTCTTAAACTCTTGGGCTCAAGCCGTCCTCTTGTCTCACACAGCCTCCAGAATAAGCTGGAATTGACAATAGGCGCCTGCTACAATTCCCGGCTAGTTTTTTTTATATTTACTGTTCTTGTTTGTTTGTTTGTTTTCTATTTTCAATAGAGACAATATCTAGCTTTGCTCAGGCTGGTCTCAAAGTACTGAGCTCTGGGAACCACCCACATTAGCCTCCTAAAGTGCTAGGATTACAGGCGTGAGCCACCACACTAGGCCACACACACAATTTTTAAGCATTTTTCTCATTTTTTAAAATCTAAAATATCTGCTGACTAAAATGATTTGGGGCTGAGCTCAGAACATAAGTTACATCCTTGTTTAAACTATGTAAATTCTGAAGGCTGTCTCTCTCAAGAGTAGATGCTTCTTATATCCTCATCTGTATATGATTCTGGAAATATTTGTTCTTTCTGATTATCAACCACTTAGGGAAGCAGGAAGGAAATAAATATTTTATTTCTTATTTTTCAAGTTCTATCTACTATTTTAACATTTACCAAAGAATTTTCATGTGAAACAAATTAATAGCTTCAAGTTGTAGCCCTTTGAAGCTATATGCACCTATACCATAATGTGAAAAATGGCATCTAATTTACACTGAGTATCCATAAATTTCATGTGCTATTTTGAAAAGTGTGAAATAATGAAATCAGTGGGTCAATCAAGATAAATTTGATTTTTCAATAAAATTGTGTTTTTAGTACTAAAACAGCTAAGTTACTTCTTTCAAGGATGTCTGCTTATGGAAATACATAATTGAAAAGAAAACTGAGTAAACAATAATACTCGTTACTATTCATATTGAATTTTGCTTTAATTTTGAATCTTTTCTTTCACTAAAAATGTTTTACATTTCTTTCAGTCTGCCCATTGAAATTTTTTAGTCAAACAATAAACTGTTTAGTAACATTTATTTGGCAACTTGTTTACTTTTAATGGTTATTTTCTTAAAGTTAGTTTTGACTTCCTTCGAGAAGAGAGAAGAATATCTTTAGAAGAGATACTATCAGACTCTGAGATTGTTGGTTTGATGAAAGGAGAGCAAATGTTTTATGTATAAGAAATGTCAATAAATAATTCACAAGGGGAGGATGATAAACTTAACTAAAACAGGACAAATGTAGCTATTTCAGAAACAAAAAACAAGAAAAGGAAACTGAGCAGAAGGATTAGTCACAACTTATTTTTTTTTCCTCTAACTAAACCATAGATTTTATTCAGATTTCACTTATTTTCTACTAATGTTCATTTCTATTCCTGGATCCAACCCAGGAAAGCACATTGCCTTTGGCCATCACCTCTCCATAGTCCCTAGACTAGGATAATTTTTATGTATTTTCCTTACTTTTTAAAATCTTGACAGGTTTTGAAAGCACTTGTATGGTGTTCTATAGAACGTTCCACAATTTGGGTTGGTTTGATGATTTCTAATGATTGTATTAGCATAATGAGATTTGAGGGAATAGTACCACAGAGATGAAGTCCCCTTCTTACAGTGTCATACAAATCATGTAGGACGTCGACATGACTTATCCTGATGAGGTAACCTTGATCCCTTGGTTAGGGCAGTGTCTGCCAGTGTTTTCTCCTGCATAGGAAGTGTTTTTACTTTTTGCTACTTCATTCTTTTGAAGGGAGTCTCTAAGTCTAGCCCATATTCAAGAAGATAGAAGTTAATCTCCGCCTCATGAATGGGAATGTACTATGTATCTCTATGTATTATTTATCTTTTTATTCAATCATTTTATAGTAGAATAAATTTATATGTATTTATTTTGTTCTTTGGCTTATAATTCCGTACTTACCTACTTTTCTTAATATGCTCAAATGATTCCAGCTTTGTCCTTTGGAGCTCCTTCAGGTGGACTCCTGTGTCCCTTATTACTTCATACTTCTATTTCTTTCTCTTTCTCTTTAGCATTTCCATATATTTTAGCATTAAAATATGCTCTAGGCTCATATTACATTTTCCTTCTTCTATAATAAACTATTCATGTGGTCACAGAATCTTTTTTTAAAAATATATTTTTGATACAGTGTAATTTCAATATTATAAATCACAATATTAGAGGATAATTGAGACATCCTCACAAACAATTCTACAAACACAACAGTAATGAAATAATTATATTTGGATTGAAAATTGTTTTGTGGCTTTTACACAAACATTTATTATGAGTTATTAGTCAGTTATTTGCTTATTTGAAACTCGCTGAAATGCCTTATTTGTGTCATAGGTATGATATTTGCTTTACACGGTTCTTACAAAATATGTTTGCCTTGAGTTGGTTACAATTGAGTAGCAGAGATACCTAAATGTATTAATTATAGCAGAACAGTAAAATGAAAAAACAGTAGTATGAACTCAATGGTTCATGAAACAAAGGCAATAGTGAAAAAATAAACTTAATATTGAGAAATAACTTCAATCGAGTGGTTTTTATACAGGATCTTAAGAAGTCTAATGAGTGACTTGGATGGCGAAGGCATAGGAACAATGATGTGAAAAGCAGCTTCAAATTTTCATTCATAGAAAATGTCCTCTTTTCTATATGAAACCAAGAGTAAAGTCGTAGAAGGCATGTAAATATTCACTGGATGATGAATTCAGTGCTATGGAGTGCTGGGTGCACATGGGAATGTGTTAGAAAATGAGACTGCAGAAGTGGGTTGGAACAAGGGAGGGTAAAGAGAATTTCTCAAGCTACTGCATTGGAATAAAAGAAGTCTCTCTTTATTATAGTTCCCACTGTTTCTAAAGGTTTAAATAAATTGATATTAAAACTATTTTACTTACTTCTGATTCCCAGCTAAAGATTGGGAATGTGCAACTTAACATTCAGTCTAGTGGCACATGTTAGTGTAGTTAGAGAAGACTTCTGTCCTCAGAGATTTGGAATTGAGACCCAGGCTCTGTCCGTTACGACCTATGTAAACTCAAAAAGATTATTTTATCTCTTCGAGATTCATTTCATATAAAACAAGGCTTTATAACAATAACCACTTCTTAAGTTTGTTGTGAAGATTAATTTACTACTGAAGGACACTTCTAGGCAGAGTAAAACTCAATAAATGTCAACAGATATTATTTAAATTTTGTCAAGCTGATTACATTGGGCAAGATATAAAATTAAACTACGGAAGTAGACTTTCTCTGTAGTGACCAATCCCTTAATAGAAGGCAGTTGCCACAAATAATTGGGACACTCAAAATCACAAGGGCAAAAGAGAATTTAAAAATTAACTTACTTTTTTATTATTGAAGAAATATCATTAAAAAGCAGGCACAATTTAGTAAGGTCACTGAGCAAGCTGGTGCAAAGGATGTTGAGTCCAGACCTTCCCTTTTGGGTTATCTCCTTGTCAGATATGCTAAATCAATATTTCTGGTATTTATAATTATTGTATTGGCTAAGTTTAGATCATCTTCTAAACAGATACATACTTTCATAAAAAGAATATTAATATACGTATGAAATAACTTCTTTTTTTTTTTTAGATTTTTATTATTTTATTTTATTTTATTTTATTTATTTTTATAGATAAAAATATGCACCATAGATGTGGCCCAACCCCTCACCCTCCCTCTTAAGACTATAAATATATAAACTCTTGCAAAAATTTTAATAGGAAAATTTAGTAGCATAATATTATCTGTTCAATTGCATTTGATCTCTTTCATTCTCC
The DNA here is from genome assembly GCA_963574355.1 of Loris lydekkerianus. NCBI lineage: Eukaryota > Metazoa > Chordata > Mammalia > Primates > Lorisidae > Loris > Loris lydekkerianus. The sequence continues at coordinate 38,161 of CAUYPK010067664.1, read as the reverse complement.
CTCTTTGGACTCTTTTAATAGCTTATCGATTACATTCATTTGAATAGCAGGACAAGCTCTTTAAACATTTCCTGAAGTTCTAATATTGTGCAAAAAAGTATACCAGACACAAATACATATAACCTGAAATAAATTTTATAATTAAAAATTACTATCCAGTTGTCTCAATTATAATCACTTTATTCAAATATAATAGTATTCATAACTAATAATTATAGGAGCATGGTTTATATGAATCAAAATTTTAATTATTTATAGTACAATATACTGGTTTTTCTTTGCATATCTTTTTTTAAACATTTAATCTCATCATAACTTAATTCTACCATCACCCAAAACCTTAATAATAGTGCAGATAATACCAAAAGTACCAGAGAATATTAACAACTAGTGTGTATGTTTTTGTTTTTTCTTTAATACTAACATTGTTCTGTCAACTCGTTCAAAAGGAGACAAATGCAAATAATCTAATACCTAATATTACGGACTTTTAAAAACTACATGATATTTTTTAGGCTTGGTATAAAATTAGCCAAACCACTAAAACGTTCTGTAGTGACAGTACTCCTAACTGTATTGTTCCTCAGAACGGGTTCTCAGGAGAAATGACAAAATATTCTGTGACTCTTGTTAAAAGGCAGACTCCAGGATTCAATAACACAACACCTGAGTTAGAATTTCCATGTTTGTATTTTTAAAAAGTTACTGGTATGCTTCTCAATCACTTTTATGTTGAAAAAGCTCTGGTATTCTGACTCTTTAAGGACTTGGGTCTTCAGAAAATAGTGTTCTGTTTTTCAAAGCTTTCATATTGGGCACAGTATATAATATTCTCACTTAAAAATTTTCGAATTAGCTGAATATTCATGCTCAAAAATTACAGCTGATAGAATTAGCATAACTTCTCTGTGACTACATGAAAATTATTATACATACAGAATTTTCAGATATATACATATTTATTAAATTTTCTTTGTCCATATCTGTAAACACCAGCCTGTTTGGGTAATTTTAATTGAATATTTTCTAATTTAGATTTTTAACCTACTAGCAAAGTTCAGGACATCATAAAAATTTATTCTGTGAAGTATTTTTAAAATTATGTTCTCATTTTTTAATTTTATAAAGTGTATATAGCATTTATTATACATGAGGCACTGTGTTGTGAACTATTCAAATGTTAGATCATGTATTCTTTGCAGCAATCTTAGGAATTATAGTTGTTATCACTATCTCCATTTCACAGGTGAGGAAGGTGAGGCATAGAGAAGTTATACAATTTGCCCAAGACCCTGCAGTTAAACAAGGGTGATGTAACCATAATCCAGACCCAGGCAGTCTGTCCAGAGTCTATACTCTTAGCTTTCACTCTCTGCTGTCTCTGATATGAGATTGATACATTTCTTTGAGGTCAAAAGTTGAAAGCTTTGATTTTATTGGGCTTTCTGCCTAATTCTTTCCATAGTAAGTGGGAAAGGCCAATAAAAAAAAAAAAAAAAAAAAAAAAAAAACCTGTTTGAACAATTCTTAATAGAAATAAATCCTTTTGGCAGGCTTCTCAAAACTAATGTCTTCTTTTATTTTGCAGGATTTGCAATTAAAATTATTTCATCAAAAATTAACTTTCCAACTTAGTATGATAAAGCCTGACTTTTATTTTCCTCTTAAAAAATCAGTCACTAACCAAGAAAAGAAATCGCACAGGATTTTGTTATGTATTTGACTTCAGTATTTCTATTATGGAAGCTCTTCATCACCATGGGCTTGAATGTTAAGGAAAAAAATTAATATGGTTTATAGCAGTAATCCTCTTAAATGCTTGAGACTTTGCCAGCTTTCAACTAACAAGCCAGGTTATTAACGGCTGAGGTCCTACAACACTCAGGGATTATTGTCTAGGTCTGCTGACGAGGCATTGCTAGTGACCAGTTTGTAAAATGCAATCTGTTATTTTATTTCATAACCTGATCAATGATTAAAACTGCTTGAAGTACAAAAATCTGCCTTCTCAACCAGCTGATGATTTTTGCAACATAGAATTGAATAGCTTCTTTTATGTGTGATTAAAGGTTCTGATTATTACCTGTGTAAGTTATCTGGCAGCTTTTTGGGGGGGCTTTTGGTTTGATCAAGTAAACTTGAAAAGAACATCAAGATTTAAAAAAAAAATTAACATTACCTTTAACTAAAAAAATGACAGCTCTGTCAGAAGACTGTCTCCCCTCACCTGATTCTTAATATGGAGTTTCTGACAAGTATAGAGATTTGCCTTAATTATTTATTCATTTCATTGAAATCATCTTCAACTGCTTTAAATTTCTAATAAGTCTATTTAAATAAAGAGAGTCTTATTTGAATGTTGATTTAAACTTTAAAAACCATGAAGGTGTCTGTATTTATACAGAAGTGGGACTGAAACAATGATAATGGTTGTATCAGTAAGTGGCCAAAATAATAATGCAAATCACATTAGGTAATGACATGATAGCATTTCAAACCAAATTAGTATAAAATAGTCACAGAAATCAGTGAATTAGAAAACAACAGTAAATTCTCATTGCTGCTAGAAAATATGGAAAATGTAATTGGGAAGGAAGAAAAGCATTCAGTATTTATAAATCTTCATATTTATCAATCAGGCCAGTTAGGGCACTTCTAACAATTGCTTTTGGCACAATAGATATGGAAACTGCCCTTGTTCCCTGTGCTTAGGGTCAGGTTTCAACACTTGGTTTCAGGTCCTGACATAATGATTTGTTTGTTTACTTTGGTTTGGTCACTGTGATTGTATCAACTTATTGAAAACCCCCAAAATCTGATCTGATGTTTATGAAGGTATCTCTAGTTTCTCTCCTCTAGAAGTCCAGATCATGTCTTATAAATTTGCATCTCATATGTATCTGATTTAGTGTACATTTGCCTATTGTCCAACATTCCTGGCAAAAGCCACTTTTACCACAAAAGTATATACATTGAAATTACGAAGTTTAGGATTTAAATACAGCACCATCCATCTGGAGACAGATGAGGGAGACATCTGGAATGGGGGACATTTCATTTTCTTTAGTTCTAAGGATTATTTTTCCTGTCTTTTAAATAAAAATGAGTCAGAGGTGGGCTTTTTAAATTTCCCCTACATACAGACAGAGATGTACAAGTAAGTGTAAAGACTAAGGAAAGAATAGTAGTATAGGTGGGTTAATAAAAATCAACACAAAAAGTTTGCAGAAAGGAACACTAGGTAGTTATCCTTACTTGAATTTTTCATTCATAATTCTTAGACTACCATATCCTACAAAAGTACTATACGTGATAGGTGTTAAAATTGTATTTGGATGAGAAAAGTTTTAGAGGAAATTTAGTTTTTCAGCTTTACATGTCGGAAAATCTACCCTCTTACATAGTTGCTTAGATTCCTCTAAGTTGAACTGGAAATAGAAAACATTTTTTTAGAATTGGAAATCATCTTCTTTCACATTTCTTAGGTCTTACTAAGTTGTCCCATCCATTCTACATAAGGAGAAAGTAAAAACGAAGTGAGTTTTGTCCCTGGTGGAAAGCTTATGAAAGCTAACCATGGCTTTGTGAAATTTCAAGATGAAAAATCTTGTTCTATTTTCTCCCTCTGTTTTTCTTTTTTGTGTGTGTGTGTTTTGTTTGTTTTGTTTTTGTTTTGTTTTGTTTTTTTTGGATGGTCACACTGAGCCTTTGCCAATCTTCGTGGTAAAATTTTGTAAGAATTAAATCCAAGGACCTAGAAATGACAGGTCTGAATTGGAGAATGATAAGTGGTAATTTTCACTCCTGTTCCAAGTATAATCATACACTAGGAAACTCTACCCACTCTTCCAGGGAAACAGGTTGATCCTTTTTAAAAGCAAATATCCCTAGAAAGGTTTTATCAATGATTTACACATCAGTGTGAGAAAGTTGTACGTGTCTTTTAAAGTAATTTTGCATAAGGAGATAACAATAATAAAAAACTAAATTAATTACTAAAACGTTCCTATGACAGAGAAAAAGTTAAAATAAAAACAAAGATACAGCAGGGGAGACAAAGATATTTATCTCTTCATATTTTGTCTAGGGTAAGAAGTTTGCTATTTAAAACCTTCATTATATAATATTTTTGAATTGATAAATGCAGTATAATTTGCTATAGCTGTAATCATTGGCCCAAACTGATGTTTTATAAAATTATTCGCGAATTCTACTCACCTATGCATGTATTTCATGCAAAAAAGTTAGAATTCTGCATGTAAAGTTTTAAGTGATTAGACACGTAGCATATTCCTTAAATGTACACAAATATTAGGTACTGATTGAGAAAACAGAGAGCTTTACAATGATGGAGGCAAAGGAGAGGAGTTGGATTTCCATCTCCAATCATTACATGGCAATTATTCTGACAATTTATAAGTCTAAACATATATATTTAGATTCTCCTCCATTGGATTAACATGTATGAAGATGAAATGCTCAGCACAAGAATATTTTTATGCCTTATTCATATGGAAAATTTGAGAAGTGGAGGATGGCAGAGGATATAGAAATTGAGTTTTCTTTCTTTTCATAATGTATTTATGTATTTGTCATATGACTTTGCCAAATTATAATACATAATAATATGTTGAACTTTCATTGCACCTTGCTCCTGCAGTCCTCAAGGGATTTTCAATTTGTTTATCCAACATTCCAGTGAGGTAGAAGCAGTTATCACACTGTGACAATCTCTTTCATAGGAAGTACATTTCTTTTTTTTTTTTTTTTTTTTTTTTGTAGAGACAGAGTCTCACTTTATTGCCCTTAGTAGAGTACGTGCCATCACAGCTCACAGCAACCTCCAGCTCCTGGGCTTAGGTGATTCTCTTGCCTCACCCTCCCCAGTAGGAAGTACTTTTTAAAGCTTCACTTTCAGCTACAGTATGGCTTAATTGATGACAGAAGGCGATTTCAGGCGAAATTGTAGATATACCACTGTAGATACCATCTGCTTAAAAATGTTCTCCACAACAGGTGGAGCCTGTGGCTCAAAGGAGTAGGGCACTGACCCCATATGCTGGAGGTAGAAGGTTCAAACGCAGCCCTAGCCAAAAACTGCAAAAAAAAAAAAAAAAAAAAAAAAAAATTCTCTACAACATATTCATCAGCATTGTATCCTATATCTATTGTTAACAGAGTTCTTTTCAAAGTTTCTTGCCATACATACAATCATATAGCAATTCCTTCAGTCGGTCCAAAATCTGACCAAATTGTAATAAACCTATGATAATATGTAAGAATAACAAAATTAGTTATGGAGATGATAGAGGCCAAAAAGGGTAAAGCTAAATTGATACAGTCCCCGATATTCAGAAACATTTCTACAAAATACTTGGATTTCAATATACTACCTGGAAGATTTGGGCCGTTGTTCGTTCAGTGCTTTCCAGAAGGAAGAGAAAAGAAACTGATGGCTTTGCAAGATCTTTCAGTGAGATGCATCTGACAGGTGATCAAATCATTGAACACTTCTGGAAAAATAATGTTCAGATGCAGTCTAAGAGTACGCCCTGTGACAGCATGAACATCCTTTCGTCTGTGTTGACATTGATTCTAATAATAGAAAATGTAGACAGAATATTTAACACCCCCACCACACCAAAAAAGACTGTGACTTCATGTCTGTGATATGAAATTCTTATTAATGGAAAATGTCCTCATTATTTAAAAATGGCTTTGAAACTGCCTTTTTACTTTTGACTATGTTTTAAAAAAAAAAACACTAAGATAGATAGAAACACGATACAACTTAAGGAAGTGATAGTATTATTCAATAAATTATAAATGTTGGCCCAGTGACATGATGTCCCACATTACATCATGAATTAAAATATTTTATAGAAATAAATATATAGCCAGCTTTTCAATTCTTCTACAAAGATGCTTGTAAATGTTATTAACTTTTCATTATGAAAATGTTCAAACACACACAAAAATAAATAGTATAACAAAATATAAAGATATTTCTTACGCCCATTATCTATTGCCAGTATTATTTCATGGAATTCCTACTCAATTAATGACTTGCCTAGGTAACTGATGATTTTTAAAAAATCCAAAATATCGTAGTACTTAGCAGTAAATACTTCCATGTTTATCTCTAAAATACGTAGACTCTTTTCTTAAAACACAAACTCAGCATTATCAAACTACTAAAATATTAGCAACAATGCCTTAATATTGTCATCTGGGTTAGTTTTCCAGATGTCCCTATTTGCCTGTTTTTTAATTGTTTTCTCAAAAAAAGTCTAGATGTGTCCCTCCATTTCTTTTAATCAGTCAATTTATCCTCCATTTCTCTTTCTGTTCCTTGTGACTCATTTTTTAAAGTAGCCTGGTCATTGTCATGACAAAAGTTTTGCTCATTGGACAGCTGAGGACTAATTTTCCACTTTCCCTCTATCATTTATAATTCCTCCACATTCATAGGTAGCTCATGACTTCTGTTTGTTCAAATTCAGATATAATTTTTGATAAGAATATCTGTTTTCTCCGAGTTGAAATACTCCAAATTTCTGTAACTAAGTGTCAATAAAGGACATCTTTGGGATTCAATAAATCTAAATTGAATTTCAGTTCTACGATTCATTATTTCCAGTGTCTGACCGTTAGCAAATTGTATTTGTGGCTCAGTTTCCACAAATTACCCTTCTAGTTTCGTCTCCCAAATCAATACCCTCTGACCTTTTAATGCACAATTTTTTTGCCATTATTGAAACATATACCTTCTCCTATGCAAGTTTCCTGGTGAGGGTAGGAGAAATAATTTAGTTTCACAACTACTGGAAGGCAATCTTTCATACAATGTTTGGCTATCTGATCACTGACTTATGTTACAGAGATTGTCAAATATGATTTTTGTTTCTGAATAGCTAAATGGACACTCATAGATAAGAGTTACAAGGTACTTTGTTCATTTTCTTTAATATTTTACAAAAGGATAAGTATTGGAACAGGCAATCTTAAACCTTTCTCTGATAAGACATGTGAGTGAATTGAATACAGTTAACCCAGCAGCAGACGCAAAGATGGTTTTCACAAAGCCTGAGGCCACAAAAGTTACCACTCCAGAGATCCGAGCTCTTTGGGGTAGCACAAGAAAAGCTAAGATTGATCTATTTGGAATTAACAACAATTGATTTTAAAAAGTAAACCATACCATTTATTTTTTCTTTTGATTTTAATGTATGCCATTGTCATACATTATTCATATCTGCTGTAGAGAATGTTAGTTAAGATTTGTTTTACTCAGAGTCTAAAAAAATCTTAACAGTTGAAAAGAGGTGGTCAATGTAGGGAAGTGGTCAACTATGTAGACTGTCTTGTATTTACAAATATAAAAAGTTAAAAAGTAGACTTATACTCAATATATAAAAGAAATTTGTTTATTTGAATGATTCAGGTGTCAACTAACTAATTTGCCCACATACAGCAATACTGTAGAACTGAGTGGGGGATTAAATAATCAGATTGTTGCTTATTGTGGACTAGATGTTTGTTTACCCTCCAAAATTCATATGCTGAAATTCTGTCCTCAAATGTGAAGCATTAGTAGGTGGCATCTTTGAGAGGTAATTAGGTAATGAGATTGGTCCCCTCACTAATAAGATTGAGCTGTTATAAGAAGAGACACTAGAGCTTCTCTTCTTTCCCTCGGCATTCTGACATGTGTAGAAGCAACTAGAAAATGGCCATCTGCAAACCAGGAAGAGTGTCCTCACCAGCCACTGGAACTGTAAGGCTCCTTGAAATTGGACTTCCTTTCTTCCAGAACTGTGAGAAGTCAATGTGTGTTATTTATACCTCTGCAATTACAGTAATTTTTTACACTATACTGAACTAAGATATTGACCTATGAATTTTCTTACATTTTTCGGGGGATTTTCTGTCATTCTCATATCCTGTATATTTCTAGGTATCTCTGATAATAGCACATTTGGAAACATATCACTAGAAAGGATTTTAGATTTTAAAAAGTCCAAGTGAAAAGAATATTTATTTATGTAATTTAATATAGGTATGGAATCAGACTGGAATATATATATATTCCATATATATATACATATATGTGTATATTCCATACACATATATGGCTGAAATGAGAAATTTTTGCTTTCTATTTTGATTTTAAATGTTACAATAAATACCTGTTCTTATTGAATTTTATGGTGAGGTCTATTGGCATGTTAATAAAACTGTCAGAGAGAAAAATGTTGGTACACAACCATTTGGCAAATGTGAATAGGGGTCCTGGCTTTGAGCTTATGGTTAGACATTACCAATTTGGGAAATAATTTTGCACACCATTGGATACATTTTATTTATTTGTTTTATTTCATCATGCTAGTGCTAAAAAACAAATGCTTAATTATTACTTTTAAAAACAACTGAAACTAATTTTATTTTTGTGAAAGCAAAGAATAGAATACCCTAGAGTTTTCCATAATATAAACCTAAAGACTCAACATATAAAGCACATAATCCATTACAGATTTAAAGTCATAACAACAACAAGCTAATGAAGAACACAATGAGAGATTATCTCATGTATCAATGTATGTTTTTCCCAAGATCACCTGGCTCACTGTATGGAGAATTAGGTCGGCGAGATTCCAGTATGATTTGGAATTCAAAAGATTAAATGATTTTTAATATTCTTCATGTGATTCTTCTACATCTTGGGATACCACAGAAAAAAATTCTATCAGTAACACTTAACAAAGTATACTGATGGAAACATTGGCATGAAACAACAAAAACAGCACTGGCTTAAACTTAAGTTCCGCCCCTTACCACCTGCTTGATTTTAGGCAAGTCATTTTACTCCATTTCTCTTTTTCAATACAAGAGCTCACATTTTTTAATGTCTAATATCTTCTTGGTATCCTAAAATTGTGTGTTTATTTTTTGGGAAAAGAATTTCAGTAGACAGCAGAAGGTAGGACTCAGGCATACCTCATAGCCATAGCTCATAGGAATAGCCCAGAAAAGTGCCATTCAAAGGCTTAAACATGAAAATAGATGAAAACATGGATGTAGAGCCAAGAGAGCAATATAGATTATCAATTAAATTAGGGTTATAGATTATAACCTATAATAGATTAGCATCTGTATATAATCCTATAAAATAGGTCTAGATTATAACCCTTCTAGTTTATAAATTAAAACTTTATTTTGCAGAAATCAAAAAATAAATTATAATTGTATGCTCATACTAGAAAAGGTAAAGGAATTAAAAGTACTCAAAATGCTGACCAATGGCTCGCCTCCTGTAGCACAGTAGTTATGGCGCTGGCCACATATTTCAAGGCTGGCGGTTAGAATGGCCCTGGCCAGCTAAACAACAGTGACAACTGCAACAACAACAAAAAAACAGCTGGGCGTTGTGTTGGGTGCCTATAGTCCCAGTTATTTGGGAGGCTGAGGCAAGAGAATCGCTTAAGCCCAAGACTTTGAGGTTACTGTGAGCTTGTGAAGCTACGGCACTCTACTGAGAGCAACATACTGAGACTCTGTCTCAAAAAACAGGGAAAAAAAGTGCTGACCACATACTAAATTCACCATGTGTTATATATAACTCATTGGGTGCACAAAATTGCGTGCACCATGCATAATTAGTCACCTTTTACCACTGGAGAAACAGACACAGGGCTGGTAAGTAATATACTACCAAAGTACATATAGAAGCAAATGCTAAAGCTAGATTTTTAAACCTTGACTATGTTACTCCATACACCATATTCCTTCTACCATATTCAACATTCTAAGCTCTGTCCAGTTGGCTCTGAAGAGCGAAGATGAGGTAAGAAGGAGTATCCATTTCCATCCTGCTCTTTTATGCTATTAATAAAAAGATCTAACCTAAGTCAGTCATTCGTGAAAATCAAATCAATCCTGGCAAAAATTAAACGTGTATATGTTAAACATGTATTAAGTATGTACATATTTAAATATGTGAATAACTATATTGTAACTCTAACTTCTTTCATAGGGAGAAATATGCTTAATATACTTTTATCTACATATGTGGTAATATGTTAATATGAGAAAAATATTTTTGAAGACATTAAAATTTACATATATATATGTATTTAGATATGTACATAGATGAATAGACATAAAAGCATATCTTAACCCATGATGTCTTTGTTTAATGCACTGTACAAATGACTTGTGGTCAATTTTAAGTGGTCAATTGAACATGAGTACAAATCCAAAGGAAAAAGTTCCTCAGTGTATACCCTATGCATTAAGCAATCTTATAAACTAACATATTTCAGAATGAGAAGATAAGTAGACACATGTAATAAGCCTATTCAAATATCATAAAAGGAATTTAAAATATTTACCCAGACTATGTCTCATGAAACCAAAATAGTGTTTATTCTTCTTTTTCTTGGAGATGACTTTACTGTAAATAACAGAGTTAATGCCACATAATTATTATATTGTGTGTAATCGTTTTTCTCCTTTCTAGAAACTAGGAAATAATTTTAAGTAGAAAAGTCAACAACAATTAACATGATTAAAACTGTATTCTTAATAAGAATTTTATCCCAACGTGTATTAATGTTTATTTAAAAATATTCCAGCATTGTGGAGCCATCTGTTTCCTGCCTTTATAATACTTCAGTTCTGTAATCAGAGGACTCAAGGGACATTTTCACATACTTTTCATGATAGAGGAGTATTCTACATCTTATTCAAAAGAAGTAACTTGATTCAAACTCTAAAGTAGCTGGGAAAAAAGTGGTTTAAAAAATTAAAAACTAGGACCTTTTCATGAGTTTAAACTTTTTTTCCTATTTTAAGTGACTAGGTCATAAATTTCTTTTCTTGACAGGGATGAAAGATCTCAAGTCTGTCAATGAGTCACATTTTTGAACTTCTAAAATTCTCACTAAAACAGCAGCAATATTCTTTTGAATATATGACTTTCAAATCACCTTTTGAGCATATTGAAATCAATTAAACAATAAGTATATTCTCATTTACAAAAGAAATCAATCAGCTGTCATTTTTGATTGATTATTCTTAGTTGGAGTGGTATTTAATCTATGAATTTATTACACATTTTTCAACTACTATAAAATGACATATGAATTAGAAATGATGTCTCATAGTAAATGGACATAATACAATTTAGTCCTCTCCTAACACATTTTGTTGAGACTTCCTTGAGTCATATGATTTGCTTTTGTTGAAGATGGTAGGTTATTTTTTAAAGCATAAAATGATATCACCCACTGTCCTGTTAAGGACGAAAACTTTAGCAAAAATTGAACCTAAAATATGCACAAAATATATTGTGTGTATAATGCACATGATTCTTTAGAATGACTATATTATCTACTTTTTACTAAAAAATATGCTTTATATCACCTAAGATAAGGGCACTTAACTTGCATCCCCAAACCCTCTAAATGTCGTTGATCATTGTCATTGTTTTAAATATAAATCAGAAAAATGCTATGTCCACATTTTAAGATTATAGAATTGCCCAGAATAAATAACAATTTTATTACTAGCATAGTTTATAATTATTATTATACTATGGTGGTGATAAAAAGTAAATGCCATTTAGTTAGTGAGGTTAATTTTTTTTTTTTTTTTTTTTTGACAGAGTGCTCACAGCAACCTCCAACTTCTGGGTTTAAGTGATTCTCTTGCCTCAGCCTCCCAAGTAGCTGGGACTAAAGGTGCCTGCCACAATGCCCGGCTATTTTATTGTTACAGTTGTCATTGCTGTTTAGCTGGCCCGGGCCGGTTCGAAACCACCACCCTCGGTGTATGTGGCTGGCGCTGTAACCACTGTGCTACAGGCGCTGAGCTTAGGTTAATATTTTTAAGTTTTCTACCAAGAATCCACTATCTTATTACCTGTAACAACATATTACCATACATGTGGATATAAGTATATTAACGTATTTCTCACTATGATAGAAGAACAGAATGCTTCTTCATACCCCTGACCTAGACATACCACTGCTTACCCTCAATGTGTCTGATCAGCTTCCAGAGAACTAAAATCCTCTCTCCTTAAGAAAGTACGGCAACCAGAGCATTTTCTTTTCAAATCCGCTAAGCAGAAACCTGGTGTTTGTCCATTGGCAACCTCCTTCCCCGCTGCTTGTTGTTTGGTTTGTTTTCTTTTTAATTTTCAGCGCTTGCATGCCCCATTTTGTCAAAGACAAGGCTTGGCTTGGATGCATTTTACATTGCAGCTTTGTCTCTGGGAGGAATCCTGAGAAACAAAACGAAGAACTGCATGGTTGCTGGAGGTTGGGAAACTCCAGCAGACGTTGTGTTTTAATCAAATGAAAGTAAAATAACCCTAAATATATTTTATTCATTTTACTGAAAGCATGGCTTGTTGAAATGGTTTGGACGTGGCACAGGGTCACTGTATCTATTTTTTTGCTTAGGAGAAGAGAAGAAAATTAGATGAGTTGCACAAACCTACAATTAGAGTCGCTAACCAAATAAGCAAGGAAAAGCAAAAATAACATCTGAAATGGTAGACAGCATTTGTTTCCACTCATGTCTCAGGGTTTGTGTTAAGTATATAACATGATATAACATGCCATATTTCACATGATAATTTTTTTTTTTTTTTTCCACGTCTGAGAGCCAATCGCTGATGTAGGAAAGGAAGGAGAGCTGTTTGTCATCAAGCCTCTGAAGCCTTTGCCAGCTCCAAAATAATATATAGGGCAAAGTTAGGCTCTTCATGTAATATTTTCAACAATTCTGCAAAGCTTTCAACGTTATCTCCATTTTGTATGTAACTAAACTGGAGATAGGAAATTTTAATAGCTTTCCCAAATTCTCATAGCTAGAAAGGGGAATATAGGATTTTAGTAAGGGTAATACTATGAGTTTTTTCTTATCCCATTGAACCAAAAACAAAGATTAAAAGAAAATACATATGAGATGGGAGATTGTGCTCCTGAAAAAAGATCCTTATGGAAAAAATAAGGCAATACTAAAAAAGATGGTAATTCTTATTACATACTCATATTTTAATTTGTAGTGGAGGAATTAGTCTCCAATCGAGAAAGATAGGGAAAATAAGTAAAAGAAATCATTTCACAGACTCACCTAAATTAACTATTATCACTAAAGAACTAAACAAGTTTTCTAACTGACGTGTCTCAATGCGTGTTTGTGTGACTGTGTACATGAAAAAGAGGGAGAGATTTTCAGTGAACATTTGAATAGGAAATACTTCAAAATCATATATAAATTCTGTAGTCTTTAAAACCTATTTTGTGGAATATATTTGCATATTATCATAATAATATTCAGTCAGAATTAAGACCATTTATTATTTGTTATAAAGCAATGAAACCATAGGAATCTGCAAATTTTATTCCCAGTTTCACACTTTCATGATTACTTACATGATATGCCTCTTCTGACTATACACTGTGCTTTTTGATAACATTCATGGTTCAATGAAATAGATTGTTTGGTACAAACAGGGAATGCTTAAACAACGTAGAGGAAATATGACAGAATCAATAGATAGCAATATGAAACAAATTTTAGAATACTGACTCAAAGATCTCAGCTTTTAACAAGATTTCTGCCAGCAAATTTTCGTGTTAAAAATGCGGTTGGAAGTATCCAATTTTTTTCTTTGTTGTCCTTTACAATGAAAATATAGCACTCTGAATTGTAGCAGAAGGAAGAAAACTGCCAGATAATTTTCCATCAAAATACTCTAAGTTGCCATAATGAAATTATATACTTACTTAAATAGTATACTAATTAAGTGTATAACAGCCTTTCATAAAATCAGTGAGGGAGAGAACAGTATGTTCACATTCTATTCTCTGGTAAAAGTTATTTTGTAATGCCTTCCAAGAAATGCCTACTTTAGGCGAGATGAGTATTTTGGAAGACAGAAAAAAAGTGATATTATAGAACACATGGTAAATTTAACAACAGGTTCCTTTAAACTCATTGTCAAATAAGTAATTTGTTTTTTAGTATAAATCTATTTCTTCTTGATCAGTTTTGACTCAAACCTCCAAAAAGTCATTGGGAAATTATTGACCTCTTTGTAGGATTTTATAAACTCCATCCTATTTATAATGTGACAAATTTATTCGCCTTAAGTCTAACGTACAAAATAAGACAATGAATCCTCTGTTTAATTTTTTTTTATAGAGCTTAGAAAAAAAATCACAGAAATAGTTAAAATATATTTTGATTCAATTATATCTGCTTGCATGGGGAAACACTTGATAACAATGAACAAGACAACTTAGTTTTCTATGAAGTTTTCAAACTGTAATAAAATGCTCTACTGTAAATCCAAAATGACCTGCAAAACTCAGGGGGGAAGTGAATATGAGCTCTTTCCAGTTATTCTAGCAGAGACAATATAATTTTTGAACTTCCTGACAGCTCTATTGCTTTTTCTACCATGAGCTGGCAATGTGTTACTGGCGCCTTCATCAAGAAATGTTCTTTCACCTAACACTGCAAAGTCAAGATTTCACCTATCATGTGTGTATGACACCGTATCTTGAAAAAGACACACAACAAAGGGAAGTGAGCTGAGAATGAACAAGATTTAAAGAGTAATAATAGAAAATTAGTATTCTCTTCATGTTATTTTTCATGTTTTAAATAGTGCTATTTAAAAGATTACCTCAGATGAAAACATTTTCATTTTTAAAGTAAAACATATTTGCCCTTTATATGTAAAGGAAGGTAAAAAGTTTGAATTTAGATTTCATGAAAGCAGACAGATTTGCAAACATAGTTAACACTTTAAAAATTAACAAATAGTGATTGCTTGAATAAGAGGCAGTCAATGAGCAGAAACTTGCTTCTTATTCATCTGTAATCTTTTGACAATTTAAAACATATGGCTGAAAATAACAGGAAATTAATTTTTTCCCATCACAAATGCATTTCTACAGCCTTAAAAGAAAAATCAAGTATTCTAGCAAAAGTAATTTTACTATAAATGCAAATATTATGCTATTATTAAGTGTTGTACTGATAGTTTTCATAAGTTTGCATGCTGTGTTGTGCTTTAGGACAATATATACAAAAATAAATGAAAAAAGTTTGATTCACATTTATGTCAAGCGTTTTGTTTGGAGAGTGTGCTATACAGAACAATTAACTTAAAAGGATCAAGTCCATGTGGAAAGGAAGACTATCAGAGGAGAATGCAAGGAAGGAAATGTTTTGCAGATGTACTGCATTTAAATTAATAAAATCTCATTAGGTTTTATGTTTGCCAATAACGGCTGGAAAAGTTACCATACATTGTAGGAACAATTACCCAAATCTTCACTGTCTCATTAGGTTTGTCATACTGTTTTCATTATAATACATTAGAACTTGCAAGTGAGCCTTCAGTAATGACATATTGTTCCAATTCTCCTTTCAGCAGGCTCTAAGATATTTTAGTATTTGTGCTATAAGCCAGCAGGTGTCTTCACTTTGCTTTTTGTGAATCAGTTTTATACACAGACCTCCAGACACAGAAAGGAATGTAAAAGGGCTTTCAACAACCACATAAAACTGAGTCTGATTAGAGTAAAGCTATACACACTATTTTTATGATTTTATGGTAATTCAAGACACTAAAAACGTGCACCTTCAGAGTATATGTCTGCTCTGGTAAGACCTGTTAGTGAAAGCTGTATTAATGTAGATAAACCATGCAGTATATAAAGTTAAAGATTTGCATAACAAATGGAAGACATAGAGCTGATTTGAATATCTAAAGCATTATAAACTTCAATAAGAACAACCAACACTGTTTGAGCTTTCAAGGCACTTGCATTCAAATGAGAAAGATTTTAAAAGGATACGATTTTGATTTTTAAAATGCTTTGAAGCTTCCTATTAAAGGTCTTAGGCAGCTCAAGGTTAAAATAAATATTGGATTTAAGGTGGTGAGAAAAGATTTAGAAGCAATTTAAAGTAGAAATTACTTAGCAGTGGAATAGAATGAATGTTTATAGTTAGTGTAATTGTCACCTGACCTTCAAAAAACAAAGAGCCACTATATACTCGTCACAACAAATGAGAAAACTTCGGCAAAGAAAGACTCCCAAATTTCTACTCTACTCAATCCTTTGGATTCTTTGTTACTCAAAAATTTTTTTCCTAAGGAAATAAATAGCTCCCCAAAAGGGTAGCTAAATTTAAATGCTTGGAACAATAAAGATCAAAGTATTTGCTGACACATTAAACCATCATTATAGTGAAATAACATTGCATGAAGTATCCTTTTTTAAAGAAGGTGATAGCTCACAGATATCTTGTTTCAACAATGAGTCAAATATGGAAATAAAAGCTACTTCTAAATGCGTTACAATATTCTTCGTGGTTCTGATATACTGATTTGTGGCTGTGGGGATTTATTTTAACTTGTGATTGGGAAAAGAGAAGTAAACAGCAAAAGAACAATCTGTTAAGTCAGAAGTACTTAGAGAAATATGTGAAACTCTTTGACATTAGACTATAGAAATATTATTGTGTAATATGTATAAGTATAAATTCATTGATAGTAACATATTTGTTATACCATATATATTTTATAGTACTACTCTCATAACATTTATAAAATAAGAAAATACAGACCTTCCCTCAACTAAAAAGTAATGGTTTAAGCAAGACACTCTAATCATAAATTACTTAGATTTAGAGTTCTACAGAAAAAATAGAACTAGCGGTTCATCTACAGATTTATCTCCCTTAGCCAGGGGAACATTTCCCATGTATGCCAAGTGTGGAATATGGTGAGAAGGTACCTCCCTAAATTTACTTTGCTTGAATTTTGCTGTGTCAGGATATAATTTCATTAGTGATCTAATAAACGTTTGAATTCTAAAGAAAAACACCTGCAACAAATGTTTCTTTGCTAGGTTAAATGTAATAAAGAAACACTTACATTACTATTATCTAAAATGGACTCACGTGTGTAATCCTAGCATGAGTCCATTGCCACAGCACTCTACCCAGAGTCTCAACAGTGTGAGACTCAGTCACTAAATAAATAAATAAATAAATAAACAAACAAACAAATAAATAAAAATAGTGTTTTTTCCCGTGTGTTTGAACTTAATGTATATTAAAGCAACAGTGTGCATATCTCTATACCATTGATTCTTTTCAAATTAATTTGTTTTCTGATAGGCATTCTTGCTTTGACAAGATGTGATGTTTCAGATTAAATCAAAATCAAATAAGATTTAAATACAGCTTGCAAAGTAAAATAAATATGGCTACAAACAGCAGAACTAATTAGAAGATATTTGTGCACCTTGTCTTAGAGAACTCATATTCAATATAGTATAAAGAATAAGAAATTTAGTCCTTCAACAGAGGCTTATTTGCCTTTTAACCTGGCACTTCTTGTACATATCTCATTCATATCTTATAACTATATTGAGGGAATTGAATATTTTATTTATTGATTGTTTAATCAGTGAGCACAGATATGAAACTTGGCTGATTTAAGTGTGCAGGCTTTTTTAAGGCCTTTATAGAATTAACCCTTTTATTACAGAACAGTGAGGAAGAAGCAGCTCTCATTATCATCATCACTCTTACCTATAGATGAGAAAACAAAGACACCAACAGGCTGACCAAGGTCAAATAGATAGTCATTGGCTGACATGGAATTTGAAGCTAGAGGGCTTGGATTTGGAGACTACATTCTGTCCTTTACCTTCATTCATATCATCTTCTCGAGAATGTATTCATCTTCAATGTGGATTATTTCATAGGAGGTATTTTTGAACCTTATTCGAAACACTCTTTCTACTCCCTCTTTCTCTTCCCCCTCATATATCTGAGATGTATATGTGTTATTTTACATGTGTGCACGTGAAAACTATGGATACACATATAGCAATAGCGTTTTCCTCATTTGACACACAGATGAGACAAGATGTCTATGAGCCATTATCTGTTTTTAAAACTCCACTCTCTATGTCTCCATGTTTATACATAAGATGAAAAGTTCATAAAGAAATTAATTTTTTGAAGCTCTCCCGTGTTTATCCTATGAGTAGGTCACACATGTCCCAACACCCTTGTGGACCCCTCTGGTCACTTACCCTGGCTGTATCATTTAGGTTAGTTGAGACAGCCGCAATAGCTCCCTGGGGAAATGAGGAGTTGGGTTAGATCAATGCTCTTCTGTTCTGTTCTAGAAATATGGCAACAACGATTGATATATAGCAATGGAATATTTTTCTCCAACTTTTTAAAAGTAAATATATGGTTTCTAAATAGTGGTACCATGGAAATAAAGTATATCAAAATATAAGGTAATTGAAAGAAACAGCATGATGTATATTCATCAAGGAAAAGTAGTTAGTGGCTACTGTTTATCTAACAGCAGCTTTAGAAAGTTTTCCCAGGATAAAGCTTCAGGTACCTATCAGAATAATGATATATGTGTATAATTAGGATTACATTGATAGTATGATCAGTTTTACTGTTAAGGCTAGAGAAATTAGACAACATAGATATCCTGGACACTTTTTAGGAATATACCCCCCCACACACTTGCACAAACACAGTTTAAATATTGAATTTCACTTAGTGATCTGTAAGCTACACATAATAAAACATATGTGGTTGAACAATATTTTAAGAAGTATATTTTTTACTACATCATAAGACAAAAATTCAAAGGAATATATGGAAAAAAACTAATTTCACTGATGCTATTAATAGACTTTATAAACTTGGCCATCTTTCCTTAATTTCTCTAAGCCTCATTTTCATTTTCAATTCCATGTTTAACTTTTTCCAATTTAAAAACTCCGATAATTTTGCTTTCTAATTTTTTAAATTACTTTTTGTGAATAGCTCCCTTTTATAAGTTGTTCCATGTCTCTGCATAATTTCTGTTAGCCAATATTCCATATTAGTGAGATTCTTTCTAAAAACAAGCCTCCTTTGACTACATAACCTAAGGGTTGTAAGGTACTTTAAAATCTACATATTTTAACACTTTCTGTTTTGCTTCTGAGAGATTAGGTGTGCCTACTACTCTTACTTCATGCACGTATGAACTGTCTCCCCCTAGACTTACACCTTGTATAGACATTGAAAATGACCTGGTCATCAAACATACTTATAGGTGAAGACTTATTTTATTTCATTTCTTAAAAATAACTTTATCTTGATTTTATTTTTATTTTAAAATTAAGAAGCAAAATAAAATGTTGGTACAAGCCAATACTTGTCAGACTTACACAGGTTTTTTCCATTTATTTATTTTGCAAAAGTGATAGGAAGACAATGGAGCTAAGAACATACAATTGAACAGCTTGTCCCTTATTGTGAAAACAAGTTATTTCTCTTGTATTTAGGTTGCTAGCATCTACTTGAGAATGTCCTTATCCATTTGTCTTTGTTTTCCCGTGTCTCTCTTTTCAGATTATTGGTATCTCAACACATTATTTAGTTTTTTTTTTTTTTAGAGACAGTGTCTCACTTTATCACCCTGGGTAGAGTGCTGTGGCGTCATAGCTCACAGCAACCTCCAACTCCTGGGTTTAGGTGATTCTTTTGCCTCAGCCTCCTGAGTAGCTGGGACTACAAGCGCCTGCCACAATGCCCTGCTATTTTTTTGTTGCAGTTTGGCTGGGGCTGGGTTTGAACTCACCACCCTCGGTATATGGAGCCGGCGCCCTCCTCACTGAGCCACAGGTGCTGCCTACATTATTTAACATAAAATGTAAAGTAACAAAATTGTGATTGGAAGAAAAGCATCTACAAGAAGAAAAAGAGCATACTAAACTATCTTCAGTTTATTTACAAATATCTGCACATTCTAGAGATTCTTTAACTTTTCATGAAAAAATTTTAGATTTGTTAATTTCTATGTCATTAATGCCTCTCTGCTTTTCTTTTTCATTATTATTATTATTTTATTTTTATTATTATTATTATTTGAGATAAAGTCTCACTCTGTCACCGTGGGTAGAGTGCCATGGCATCATCATAGCTCACAGTAACCCAAACTCCAAATTCTTGGGTTCAAGAGATCCATTTACCTCAGCCTTCTGAGTAGCTGGAAAGATAGATGTGTGCCACTATGCCCAGTGAGTTTTTATATTTTTTCAGGAGAGATGGGGATCTCACTCTTGATCAGGCTGGTCTTGAACTCCTGAGCTCAAGCATCTACCTGCCTTGGCCTCACAGATTACTGGGATTACAGGCGTGGGCCACTGCACAGGCCTTATCTGCTTTTCTTAATTACAGCTTGATTCTCAAGGGAAAAACTAGTTTTCTCTGGGGATTTCAACAACAATATTTTAATTAGTTTTTTTTTAACAGACTTTTGCTTTCAGAATAAGCAAAGTGAATACTTTAAAAATGTAAGATATAGATTCATCATCTTCAATTACTCACAGGCACAGAGGTAAGAAATTGTATACTCATAGATATTCCAGTCAAAAGAGGACGCAAAAATAATTACATTTGACTTTGGAATAAACTGCTATATTATTTTCAGGAAGAAAGTCGATCTTAATTATAAATTCTGTTTTATGCCAAATTGATGTGTAATTATTCACAATCTACCAAAGAGGAAGTGAATCCATGTGTGGTAAAATGTATAGATAGTGTATATTATAGCTAGACTCATACATATAATCTCCTCCAGATAGGTAATTATTAAAAGGCAGTAGCCACATTTAATCAAGGAGCCATTGTTTTTAGGTCTTAAAATGTTACTTCTTTTATAGGGCTATAAGTAATAAAATATTGAATTCTTTCAAGAACATTTTTGTTCATTATTCTAAGAAACTTCTGTTTCTCATAAAATAATTCTAAATTGCTTTTTGAAGAGATGCATTTTAGGATTTAATGAATTATATCTTGCCTGTTGCATTCTGTGGCAAAACTTAGTAAATGCTGCAATGCAGTGAAGCGAAACCAACCAAAAGCAATCTTGTTTTATTATGTTCAAAAGAACGCTTTTAATACAACTTGGTTTTTGGAATCGGTTATAACAAATGCAATTTTCTTCAGGGCTATTGTTCAGAATGATGAACCACATATATACACATCTGGCCACCTGAAAAAGGAATCCGGGAAAATTTGCAGATACTCCCACAGAAACAGTATTTGATGAATAGAGCCTTTTATCATGTTCTCTATACTCCTACCAAAATGAAAGGGCAAAACATCTCTGAAAATTTGTGGAGCAGTCACATATTCATTGCAAACCACCACCAGAGATGCTTAACAGAACACTATATCCTACCAACTTGTGATTGCAAACAAGTCAAAGGCTTATATTATGGACAATATCATGAGAAAACAGTAAACTTCATGATATAAATGTCAGGTTGACATGATGTACTAGTGTGCCACCCCCAAATGTTATTCTTTAGATGTTGTGGCGGAGAATGTTCACTTCAGCAAAATATATAGAGACTTATGACCTTTTGAATTTAACATACCACCGGGGACAGTACCCTGTAACTATGAAAAAAATTAACAAATTCTGGATTAGAAACTCCAATACTAAAAAGGCATTAAATAAATGAAATTGCCCCGGGTTTTGGTGAGTTACAAGTTTTGGAGGCTGTATATGAGAACTGTAACATAACTCATTATAGCTTTGGGCACTAATAAGTTACGAGGCACTCACATGTATGAGATAAACCCCATAACTTACTGAAGTCTATATCATCCCTTCATTATATCTAGGGACATGTGAAGTAGCTGAAATTCAGCTCAAAACCCCAAAGTTCAGTAATAAAAGTGAATAGATCAGCACATCTATTGATTTTGCTGTCTTTTTTGTGCTTTTTGTTATCCTACTCCCCTTTAACATCTGAAAGATTCCAACATTTTTCTTCTGAGCTCCGTCCATGGTTGGCATTTTAGGTATGCTGGAAAACATCAAAATAAACTAGGTTTCTGCTTTGCTCTCCTCTCAAGAGTAATTATAAGAGTCAGTCAAAAGTCTTAGGCACTTTCTCCTTCTAATAAATAAAATGTATTACTTTATTTCAAAGGCAGAACTGTGGAGACAAATTCAAAATCCATACTCACATCATCATCTATGATGACAAATAAAGAGAAATATGAGAAAATAATGCAGTGTGTTTTAATAACGGTACAAAAGAATGGGTTTCTTTGATTAATGAGGAAGTTAAGAAATGGAATAATAGAAATCAATCATTCAAGAAGGCATCCTAAAGTGCTCGTATTTGAAGTAGGTACATCTTTCTGTAAAACATTATCAGAATGACCATAGAATATCTTTAAAATTTATATTTTCAAAGTTTAATGTGAATTTACATAAATTGGGGAAAGCAACCTAGGTAATATTTATCTTAATCTAATAAAACATCGTGTAGGAATCATAAAGATAGCACAGATGCAATCCAAATGTTTAAATAATAAAAAGATCATGATGTGTGATTCAAGAAGAGATAATGCAAACTATTAAAGCTTATACATTTCATTATTTAGTTTTACCCCTAAAGAAAAGTTGAATTAATATACCTTCCTTCATAAGAAATCTCTACCTAGGACTTAAAACATCAGGACATAGACAGCAGGAAGATAAGAGATTTATTGGAATACCAAGCTCAAGAGAAGTCTGAACACAGGTGTTGTCACTGGCTTCCTGGTGTGAAGGAGGGGGTTTAATCTGTGACTGCTTGAGATCAGGAACACATCAGGGCTTAAAGATTGTGAGGGTGAGTCATTAACAAGAGGGTATTGTATATGTGGTTAAAAATAAGGCAAGGATTTGAGGACCAAAAGGTTGAAGTAGATTTCCACTAAAATATGTGCCAAAATATACATCTATGGAAGCACAGACTTGAGGAAAGACTAAAGGTGAAGTCTCTCTCTCTCTCTGTTTAAATATATATAAACATATATACATGTAATATGTTTATATATATATATATCTTTATGTATACACACACACACATATATATATATATAAAATCTGTATTTCTCTATTTCCATCTCTCTCCATCTCTCTCTTTCTATATATATCTATATATCTATATATATATATAGAGAGAGAGAGGTGTGTGTGTGTATATATACATATATCTTTATGTACACACACACACACACACACACACACACATACACATATATATATGTCTCTCTCTCTCTGTCTCCCTTCCCTTGGCAGAATACAACTAAATTAAAAAACAAACAAACAAACACTTACCCACACTAGACCCATTATATAAATATAATAGGACCAGATGAGTGCCAGAGACTTCCTGGGTTAGGAAATGAGATGGAGTCTTAGAATGGCCGGGTATTGGCAGCTCTCAGGGATTAGGTCACCAGTTGGAAGTGAGACTACTCTGTAAGGTCAGGCTTTGGATTTTCTTCTAGATTACTTTGGTTTGTAGTTAATTTTAAAAGGAAAAAAAAAAAACCCAAAAAACAGTTATGGTTATGATGGAACCAGGATAGTTTTTTGACTGAAGTTGAAAATAAAGGAAGCAGTCACTTCTAAGGTAGGCACCATGAGTAGAGATCAACTTTTATCAATATTGAGATGCACAAAACTGCAAGATGGAAATTTGTCAAATATTAAACATTCATAATTGTTTATGGTGATGACTGAATAGTTTTATATAGTTCAATGATTGCTCAAAATTTCACAGACGTATTGATCTTTATCAAGGGTGTCTTATTTATGCCAATCTTTAAATATTTAAAGCAAGATGGACACATGCTGTGGGTAGGATGAGCAAGCCTTTCAGTTTGCCTGGAGTAGTATGAGCTTAAATCTATCACCTGTCATAATTACTAGTTGCCTCTCTTTTCACTTTCATAAATTTCTTGGTTTGGACAATAAACTACATGATCGTATGTTTGGTAGGTCCAAAAAGACTGGAAGTGGTAGACTTAGAACATCTCTACATTTGCTACTTCCCTTCCACATATGCATTGTATCAATTAATCACCCTGTATAAAATGTATTGTTTGTACCATCTTTCATTAGTTTTACCAGGATCAAGATAATGCTACAAGCATTTAGAAATGAAAAGGTGAAAATAAGAGAGGTCATGACTACTCTTAATCAAATAGCAAAATTCAGCATTGCAGTTCTCGGGGTGAAATGGAGCCTCACCTTATCATTTGTACTCACCCAGCCACTGTTCTGGGAATGTTTATGTGCTGTTACAGATAATGAAGAATCTGATCTAATTGAAATTCTGGTATTTAATAAATCAGCAGCTAAATAAGTAAGATCTCATAACAGCATCTACTCTGCCTCTTTGCATGTTATGGGATTCATCTTTCCATGATTTTCTCTGCAATGAAATATAATATACTTTAGTAATATAGGACATTGACATGCAATAAATCATACATAAACGGAAAGAGAATTTTGAACACTCAAAACACAATAAGATTATCTTCACATATTCTAGTGCGTTTGAAATAATGTTTCTATTATTCATTAGTTATTTTATTTTGATAATACAGCTCAGAAAATGATGATTCTGGGATTCTGTTTATTATAATAATAAACAGAGGAATGGCATGTTTAGTTACTTGCTTTATGTTATAAATTTTCATCTTTGATTAATTTCTATAAAGCTTTCATTATTACTAATAATAATATTTATTAAGAATATTTTTATTGCCCCATGTGAATGGTACAATTGTAGGCAATATTTTTTAAAAAATCACTTCCCTACTTAAAATCTTCCACAAGCTCTCCATGCGCTTGAATTATGAAGACTAAACTGTGGCTATCACAAGACTTACAAAGCACTTTATTTTCTAGAAACCACCTTCTTTTCATTATTATGAATTGCACCACTGCTAATAAACTAACTGCACTGAACTACTTTTGGTTATGCTGTAAAACATGTTCCTTGTCTGTGAACATGCTATTCCCAGTATCTGGGAGACTCTCCATTTAACAACTTCTTTATTGGGAGAATTACATATTTTCTTTTTGATTTCATATCAGCTCCTCAGAATAGTTTGCGAACTAAAGCCCTCTTTCTCCCACTAAAACATTTCTACAATATTGTTTTAGCACCTTTGTTATTACACTTACTACACTGGGTGTGTGTGTGTTGATTCTGACTGTCTCATCACAAGAGTGTGTGTTTAAGAATGGACTAAGCCAACCTTCTAATAGGAAGCAAAGCACATAGTAAAAGCTCAATTAATAGTTAATAAAAATAAAGAAAAAGAATACATTATTTTTATAACTAGATACAATATCAAATTAAAAACCCTAGCATGTTCTCCAAAATATCCTGGCTTATTCCTAGGGAAATGATTGCAGTAGGACTTAGTTTCACTCTGCAAGTTAACCATTTAGAGAAATACACAGCTTGGATTTTGTTTTTGTGATATAAAATCCAAGCAGAAAATATGTAAATGATAAATGCAAGTTAAAAATGTAACTTGCAAAAAAAGATCCTGACATCTTAATGTCAAAATTAAAAAAAAAAATTACCTGTATCTTTTTTTGATATAGAGATTTATCGAACATTTAACATACGTTATGTACATTTTCATAAATGTGATCCTTACAATACTGTAGGATATAACAGCTCCAAGATAAGACCCTAAATCAGACTAAGCTTATACTCTTTATCCTTAGATCAAACTCATTCCAAAGATTTAGGCTATAATACACATGTTAAGTGATATAATCTATTTAAATGCTTTATACACATTTGTCAACTTGTTTACCTCTTATAAAAATGTCTGCAGCTATAATATATCTGCCCTTTTAATAGGAAAATAACTGGTCAGAGTTCATACATTTCAAATGACCAAGTTAAGAGCTCACATCCTCACATACATTTAATTCTCTTTTTACTTGTAACATTTTATAATGTATTTTACAGTGGCATTTCCGCTTTATAATTTTCCTGTTGTGACATTTAAAATCTCTGTGATTTGGCAACTGGCAAAGTTCTCTCTCAATATATGGATAACTCGCTCAAAAAATAATTTTAAAAAATAATAAAATATTTCTTAGGAATAAAATGAAATAAAATACAAAATAGAAGCAGAAAAGTTAACATTTTGTTTGTTAACTTTGTATTGTCTATAGAATTTTGGAAAAGTAATCATCAGTATCTTAGAAGGAAAGAAAGATTAGAGAAGGTTAGAGAAAAATATAAAAGAGAAAATTTACATAAAGGGATTTACATATTGTTCTATAATTTTTAAAGAAAACTTAGTAATTTCGTTAAAGTGCTAGTGATGGTCCTTTTTTATACTCATCAGCTAGAGGGGATAAATCTTTCTGGTGTTCAAAATCTTATAGAAAAATAAAATATCCATCTGAAAAATGGCACTTAGGAAGACATACATGATGCCAGTTGCACACTGTGGTTCTGAAGTTTTCTCACATTTGTTGTCTGCAGAAAATACATCATGTTAATCTCTTTTTTCTCTTTTGTATTAACTCAGAT
This sequence comes from Loris lydekkerianus, assembly GCA_963574355.1. Taxonomy (NCBI): domain Eukaryota; kingdom Metazoa; phylum Chordata; class Mammalia; order Primates; family Lorisidae; genus Loris; species Loris lydekkerianus. The sequence goes on along the minus strand of CAUYPK010067664.1, from coordinate 11,675 downwards.
ATTGTAACCACCTAGTTATTTCCTTTTCACTTAAATTAGAAGCACAGATGCACAGGCTTCCATGACAGTTAAATGGATGAGTTACAATATCAGTGAGAAAAGTTTCTGGGCATTATGATAAATGATTTTATAATTCCTCAGTTAAAGGAAATAATTTACCCTCTAAACAATATCATTATTACCCTGGGGTGGTTTGAATTTAGGTGGGAACTATTTAGGTGGGAACTTACTTTCCATGGACCTCCAAGCCACTGATTGGTAGATATAAATTTCTTTATTAATTTTAGAAGATAAGACACTGGTAAAGGGCTAGCAATTATTGGGACTTCATTCATAATGCAATGAATCTGGCATATTAAAAAAAATCTCCACGCTTATTGGAAACATATGTTATAGTAATATAGAATATACATTGAGAATAAACCGAACACTTTCACTTTGGCAATAGGGGAAACAAAGTTGTTTCTATTTTTTCACAGGTAATATTCAGTAATAATATTATACATTATTGACTTATGCATGGAATTCAATATAGTAAATTGAAGTAGGGCTTTAACAGAGGTGTTATCCTTTGTTCAATGCAAAGGTCTGAAGAGTGAATGTAGAGAAAATATTCTTTATTTACCTAGCTTACTCTTTCTTAAAACTACTTATAAGGATTAGGAAGTGCTTAACATACATTTGCTTTTTTTTTTTCAATAGTTTATCATCTTCATAATGATGACAACTACCACATCCTTAGGCAATCCAGGGTTTATAGGATATCTTGGGAAGGTACACTCTTACAAGGGCAAACGAATCTGGAGAACTTCCATCTGTAGAGAACTTTACTCTGATCATAGCTTGGAATAAAATTCTGTTTTGAAAATCCTTAATTATTTAACTTCCTATGTATTATTTACCTTCAAGATTTAAAATTAGTAGTGTTCTTCAATATTAAAGTGTTGGAAAAAACATGCATTTTTCTCTAAAACCCAAAAGAAGGCCATTCATTGCTATAGCTCATTATAAATTATTTGTCAGAATCTTTTGCTTCCTTTCTTTCTTCCCTCCCTCCCTCCCTCCTTCCCTCCCTTCTTTCCTTCCTTCCTTCCTTCCTTCCTTCCTTCCTTCCTTCCTTCCTTCCTTCCTAGATTTAAAATTAGTAGTGTTCTTCAATATTAAAGTTCGGAAAAAACATGCATTTTTTTCTAACACCCAAAGGAAGAAGGCCATTCATTGCTATAGTTCATTATAAATTATTTGTCAGAATCTTTTTCTTCCTTTCTTTCTTCCCTCCCTACAACCCTCCCTCCAAGGGAGGGACACAATATTCAAGTGTCGGAAAAAACATGCATTTTTCTCTAACACCTAAAAGAAGAAGGCCGTTCATTGCTACAGTTCATTATAAATTGTCAGAATCTTTTCCTTCCTTTCCTCCCTCCCTCCCTCCCTCCCTCCTTCCTTCCTTCCCTCCTTCCCTTCCTTCTTTTTTAATTTTTTTCTTTGACAGCTTCTCACTTCATCACCCTGGATAGAGTGCTGTGATATAATAGCTTACAGCACCCTCAAATTTGAGGGCTCCTGAGATCCTGTTGCCTCGGCCTCCTGAGTAGCTGGGACTACAGGCATCTGCCACCCACAAACTCCCACTAATTTTTTCATTTTTAATAGAGAAGCCTGTCTCACCCTTGCTTAGGGTGGTCTATAATTTCTGAGCTTGGAAATGGATAACAGTGTTGCTGATATCAGTAAACTCTTGAATTCCCAACAGTGTCACTTACCTCATAGGTCATATCCACCTACCTCCACGGTTCAGTATGCTATCTCTCTTGTGAGTCACGACACAAAAAAATGAGGGGGAGAAACTTAAAGCCATCACAATCATTATAGCATTTGAAAAACCTAAAAGTAAATATGTGCAATATGACTGTTTATATTTTTTAAATATCAATTTTTCATGCTGGAATAATTCCAATGACACGATCATTTTTGGTAGCAAAGTGTAATTCATATAAATATTTACAATCATTTCTTGACACTCTCATAATTATGAATTTAAGATTATAATTATTTTACCTAAATTTACCAATTGATGAGCTATTTAACTGGATTCCTGATTCATTTCTGAAAAAAAAGTCTGTAATCATTTGATAAATGTTTCAAAAAGAAAGTTGCATCAAATTTTTACTTACTTTTTACAACATGTTTGGAAAATTTCTATTTAAGCCCAGGAGCGGTGGCTCACACTTGTAATCCCAGCACTTGGAAGGCCAAGGCAGATGGATTGCCTGATCTCACAGGCTCTAGACTAGTGTGAGCCAGAGCGAGACCTCAACTCTAAAAATAGAGATGTGGTGGGACCCTGTAGTCCCAGCCACTTGGGAGGCTCAGACAAGAGAATCTCTTGAGCCCAAGAGGTTGAGGTTGCTGTGAGTTATGATGCCATGGCAACTCTACCCAGGGCAACAAAGTGAGACTATTTTAAAAAAAAAATAAAAGAAAGAAAGAAAATCACTATTTACATTTACATTATTTTTGTTATTCAACATGAAAGAAATGTGGCTACTACAAGAGTGTACCTAATCTTTCTTATTGTTCTTATTCTACTGATTTTGGCATAATTTTCATTCTATACATTTTAAGTTCGAGAACTTTGACTATTACATAGGAGCTACTATATTTATTATCTTCTTTTTATAGTGAATTGGCTGGGACTTAAGAATTTTTATGTATACTACCTCTTGTATTTTACATAGGGACTTTTAGCAAATGCTTGTCTCTTGACTTTTTTTTTGTTTGTTACTGGAGGGGGGCGTAGTTATACTCCGAGGTAAAATGTATTGTCAGATGGAGAACTAATCCTGTAATACAGAAATAAACTTTTTTAGTAAAGTGTTGTACTGATTAACCTGATTAACACTGACTATCCTTATTAGCCTCCCCACAGTTACACTTTTTTTAATTATTATTTTTTATTAGTATTAGATCATAGCTGTGTACATTAATGCGATCATGGGGCACCATGCACTGGTGTTATAAACAGTTCGACACATTTTCATCACACTGGTTAACATAGCATTCCTGACATTTTCTTAGTTATTGTGTTAAGACAATCATATTCTGTGTTCGCTAAGTTTCACATGTACCCTTGTAAGATGCACCGCAGGTGTAATCCCACCAATCACCCTCCTCTGGGATCACAGTTACACTTTTAAGTCAATTGTTTCATAGAATGTATAGCATCCTTTGGACTGTTATAACTGGTGCTTCATAATCTAACTGCTGGGCATTCTCAGCTTGTGTCCCACAAGTCCTTCCATCCACCACCTCCATCCCCCTTATCTGCTCTCAGCTGTGTATCTCATATTGACTGAACATCGTTCCCAGAACCCACTGATCCTTTCCTTGCCTAGAGCCTTTGCTGTACTGTTTACCCTGACTGAATTTTCTTCTTCTTATGAACCTAGCAAATTCTTACACATTCCTCATGATTCGCTTTAAATGTTACCTCCTGGGGAAGACATTCCCAATTACATCAGGCATAACTAACTAATCACTCCCTCTTCAGCATCCTGTTCAAAATCCAAAAGCACATATTACATTTTGTGTAATTGTCTGCTTATGTGTTTGTCTCCTCTACCTCACTCAAGGAATGTTTTCACAATGGGAAGAAAACATAGTCATTAGAGTTTATAGTGACCCAACTTTTTTGAGAACTTGATCTATGAACATTTGGGGAAATTTTTTAATAGAAAAATTGAAAAAAGAAAAAATAGGGTGGCTCCTGTGGCTCCGTGAGCAGGGCGCCAGCCCCATATACCAAGGGTGGAGGTTCAAACCCAGCCCCAGTCAAAATGCAAAAAAAAAAAAAAAAGAAAAGAAAAGAAAGAAAAAGAAAAAGAAAAATTGAGAAGTAACTGTGGGATTTTGAAGCCAATAGTAATTTTGATAGCTCTTCTCTAATGTCATGGAAAACATTCAGAAGATATTCTCAATTGATAATACTTCATTGCATCTGGTTTTAAAAAAATTAATAACATTGTTGGGGGACAGGGAGAGCTGAGACAGGGAAGCAGGGAGGGCGTGGGGGGTCAAGGGATAGGGTTCACCTTTTGGGTGACTTTTAATTCCCTTAACTCAGATCAAAAGACACGGTTTATTGATAGCTGTATAATGAGAATCTCAAGACCATTTGAAGTAGAATGCATATTGCTTGGGAATCAGGGTTATACAGCTAGATGACTTTGGACAAACCATCTTAGCCATCTGGCCTGAAGTTTTTCTGGTGTAAAATTTGCTGTTTGGAGTAGATTTCTCTTAATTTTCAATATTTGAAATTCTTATTCAATGTAAAAAAAGAAGACCTTACATGCATGTTTGGTGTTTCTAATATATCTATGAAAATATCCACATATTAATCATCATTTGTCCAAATAGCCATTCACAATTCAATAAAAAAATTTATTGAGAGTCTTCTATGTGCTACACTATGTACAATACAGGGGAAGTAAAAATATAATAATCAATATCTGCCTTTAGAGGAGACTATTTAATAAGTAATCAATACATTATTTAGAAATTTTTTGAATTACCATTTATTTAGTTACTGTTAATATCCTAGTACTTGGCACTAAACATTAAAAATTAAGAATAAGACAAACCCTTGAGCTCAAAAAAATAAGCAACTACATTATAATAGGATAAATACAATGAATTTACAATGCACTGTGAGGCACAATAGGAAGATTAACTCCAAAAAGGTCCTTGAAGCGTTTGAAACAGTTATTTCAGATACTAATGAGACACACCCTGTTGCAAACGTTTAATATCAGTGATATGCACATTTAAAAGATTAACTAAGTAACGTTAAACTTTGTTTTCCAAATAATTTTAAAGACTACCTAATCAAAGATGTATTAAACACTTCCCATATAAAAATCATAGGTAGAATCAATTATTTACTTAAATAATTCAATAACTCCACATAGGGGTACAGAACACAAGTCCTTTAGTAAATTAAGACAGGGAAAAATTGCCATAAACTGACAATATGGAGACAATCTCAACAGAAGAGACAATATATGAACCTGGAGTTGGAGAAAAAAAAAATTCAATATTTTGCATTTCAAGGAGTACTTGGAAATCATCTTGAATTTCCCTTCTTTAGACTATTTCTCTTGGGATTCTTCTTTGATTCTCATTGCTAGTACTGGCTCTGAGAGTAAATTAAAGCAAAATAAAATATGAGGCCATGTCTAGCTTTGCTTTGTGTAAGTTATTTGAATTTCAACACATTACCATACCGTACTAAGCTCAGGTCTGGAGATATCTGTTCCAAACCACCTCTGTCTGCTGTGTAATCATTTCTTCACATGAGAATAGCTTTGTCCAAATGAATGGAACTTAAACATTGTGATTAGACAATTAGCTAGATAATTCAACTCAAGATAATTGTCTAGCTAATTGTACTTGTGTGAATTTACATTTAGGGTGATTTTTTTTTATTTCTGCAAAGATACTAATTTCACTTCTTGGTTTACTCAGCTTCCCTCTCTGTTAATCATTTACTAGAAAGAAAGTGACAGTTGGTTTCTTTCAGATCATATTTGCCCTGCATATTTGGGCTGTTTTCTTAATTTACAAGGCATCTGTTTTATCTTATTTCCTGGGTGATTATTCTAGTATGTTCAAGTTGCTTTTCTGCTTTGTCTTCAAACATATGTGTTTCTTTTTATTAGTGTGTTTTTTTCCTCCCCTGGTCATGGATGTACATTTTTAGTATTATCTTTCATTTTTGCTGGCAAGAATTTCTATATAAAAACAGTAATATAAGAAAACTCTTAAAACATGCACTTTCTCATGGGTTTATTCCAGAGAGTTCAAAGCTTGCTTGTTTTCACTTAAACAGACTACAAGTTCGTTTAAACACCATAGTGAGGAGTAACCATGAGGCTACTAAGGACTGTAAAAAGAAACCAAGTAGTCATTGAATTTGCTTTTTAAGGGCTTGCATACCCAGAAAACAGACTTCATTTTAATATAAAAAGAGAACACATATGATTATAAGCATATAGAGAGCTATAGAACTTTACATAACAAATAAAAGGGAAAATGTTGGGATATACATTGCTATATATGGCATGAACTTTTTTGGTTTTGATTGCCATTAAATAATAATGCTCAAAATAATTTTTTATATATAAGGTAACTGGAGATTTTTAAAACAAGGATCGTCTCTCATTTATCATTCTGAAATGTGTTTTTAAAGCCTAATGTTAAATAGATCGTAGGGATACCCTAGCCGATTTTTGATCTAAATGATCATATATTGCTATGCGCAATGCCTTTTTCAATCATGAGAACTTACCATAAGACTAACAATATTGAAAGGAAAGTAAAATTAAAAATATGTGTTTTTACAAAGTCCTCAGCATTAATACGATATGAAAAACACACAAATTACATAATTAGTTACAAAATGGCTTACTTAATAACTTCATTTTTGTTTTTATTTCTTTGAGATACCTAGAAATTGGGAAATTACAGTCATGTGGAAATTTGCTAATAATTCTTTGTCAAGAATCTAAAGGATAAATTCTTTGTGATGAAGATTTGTACTCTTCCGTTAAAGACCGCAGCAGCACTGCATAATTCTGACTATAATGCATACACGTGTGGACACTCAGGTTTGAGTTCACGAAGTAAAGTTTTTGCATGTGTATAAAACTTAAAAAACACAAAAAATCAGTTGGTGTCCAATCTCCCAAAGTCTCCCTGTTTACCTGTTTGTGATGTTATGTAAAAATGCAAGAAATCAGTTGATGTATTTACTGAAGCAGATTATTAAAAAAAAAAAGTTACTCACACAGCTTCTGAACAATAACTGTTGCCCACTAAATCACAAACATATGAAAAATGTGTAAGATCATAATAAAAAATGGTCATATAAAAATGTTTGAAGGTTTCTGGGCCATACAGTCTTTGTCACAGCTAGTGAACACTGCAATTAGCATGAAAACCATAGTGGATATGTAAATGATAAACGTATCTGCATTACAGTGACATTGCATTTATGAACAAAAAAAAAAATTAGATACTAGTAGATACTAGTTTTAGTATCTAAAACTAACAAAAAAAAATAAGATACTAGATACTAATGGATACCAGTTTTAGGTGAAGCAGCTAAGAGCACATTTTTGATTAGCAACAAAAATTGTCCTTCATTATATAACAATTTCATATGATTCATTGATCAATTTTAATAGCTTGTTTTTCTAAATGCGTTACCATTTGAGCCTTATTCTTTCAGCTCTCACTTGTCTTCTTTCTAATTCATTCCTAACGTATAATCAACATATGTAGCTCTGTAGTCTAAAAGCTTTGATTTGAAGTTTTTCTTGCATGGCCCAGTATGTTTCTCGTAAATGTCTATAAATTATGTGAGCCACATTATTTTTACACAATAATCCGCAAAAATAATCAAAACCAAAATTAAGAAAGTAATAAACACTTGAGAGAGATTTTAGGTACCGAAGTCAAATGGCGGTTTTAACACAGGCATTAATATGGGCCAATTATATAAAGCCATTTTGAAAGGCTGTTTGTCACCACGTTTCTTCAATCCTTCAGAGTCTGCAGTGATGACCAACATCAGATACTATTAAGAAGTCTTCAAGCGTGTAAAATAATATGATTTCATAATGATTACATATTCACTCTACAGCTGGCTGAGTTTTTACATCTCCATTTGTCATTGACGATTGTGTCCAATTAAATGATTAGCTTTTAAAAACTGCTGCACATTAGGAGAGTGAACTTGTGTTCCATTGCACTGAGTGATGCAGAAACAAACTCATTACAGCATGTAATTCACCCATATTAAATAACAAACAGATGGCTGCTGTAAATGAGAGCTCCTTTTTCTCTTCAAAAGTGCCAGGAAAAAGGTGTTTTTATTTATCTTTGTTTCCAGCTTCTTTCTGTTTTCTTGACAAGTGGGCAGCTGGTTGCTGAGGTTTTCAATTGGTGCAGAAGAATGAAAAGCCTGTTTCCATTAATTTCCCCATAAAATAAGTCTTTGAATCATTTCTGTTATAAATGCAAGTGCAGTAGCAAGCTGCTGCTTGATTAATTCACTTATTATGAAGATTTCATCTTTTATAAGAGGGCCTGCAGGTAATTTATCTTGTTTAGTAAGATTAGAAAAATGTAATTATCTTGATACCTTTGGACCCCTCTCATTTTAATTGTGTTCCCATAAATTTCAAACATAAAGATGGGAATTTTTTGTGCACAAATGTTCCAACATGTGGTCGAAAAATGTGCTGGAAGACCTGCATAAAGATGTATCGAGTAAAATACATTAACACTGTACTGATACAGGAGTGCATACAAATAAAGCCAGCACACAATTATGGTAGTGTGTACAAACAAATATCTGCATTTCTGGTTCCCTAGTCACCTAACAGCTGGGGCGAGCTAAGGGGATTTGGGATTTGTTAAAGACTTTCTTTTTTATCAAGCATAAATGTCACTAGGGAAATGAAATCTGTCTTATTTATACTAATAAAATTAGAATTGTATTTTCTTTAAATGTTCCCAGTTCAGGTAAATTACTACTGAGCATCTATTTCACGGACACTTTTCCCCCCACTTCCATTATATCTGTTAGCATCCTTGGGAAGATGGAGATTTCTCTAATTTTTACAATGGCAATATAATTTAGTTTATTTCTTAACAGTACTCTCTAAGAAAGTTATGAAAGAAGTATCCCAATCCTCTTCAGATATTGTCTTGCATGGATCATGCTCTCAGTCTTAATAGAAATTCCTCTTTCTCTCTGATTTTTTTTTTTTTTAATTCTATGGGTATTGGTATTTTAATGCCTTTGGTTTCATTTGATTCATAGTATTTAATTTTCCTTTGCTAGATTTTATAATATGTTATGGTTATCTACTTAATTAATTCTTATTATTCAAAGTATGTATTTATTTCAGCCTAAACTTATTGTCTTAAAAGAAGGAAATCAGTAAGAGTACATTATACCACAACATTACAGGCAGTCCCCAGGTTACAAGTGAGATAGATTCAGTAAGTTTGTTCTTAAGTTGAATTGTACATAAGCTGGAACAGGCACATTTACCTATTATCTGTAATAGTCTCCATTCAAAAGTTTGAGTTGTACATGAGTCAGATGTTTGCAATTCAGGGACATACTAACAGCCTCCATTTTTAAGTGAAAGTTGTACATAATTCAGATGTTTGTGACTTAGGGACTATCTGTGTTTTGGTACTATAGAGTCTTTTTCTTTGGCCCAGAACAAGAAAGTATTTATCATTTTTATGGGCCCACTAACCTAGTCAAGTGATTGTTTTGGTAAATTCTGTATGATTTGGTGTTAGGCAAATACCTGTATATAATTGGGATACACTGAGGTTTGCTACATAAGGAATAACCTGAGTAATTAAAATGACATATGGTTGGATCACTAACTATAATATGTTTTCTACTTATAAAAGATCTTTTCATATACATCAATAACATTATATAGTTTATAAAATTGAAATATAGTAATGTGATAGAAACAGATGTTACTGATATAAAATGGTTGCATGTTTGAGCCGGGTGTGGTGGTGCACACCTGTGATCCCAGCACTTGGGAGGCTAAGGTGGGTAGGTTGCTTAAGCTCAGGAGTTCGAGACAAGCCTGAGCCAGAGTGAGACCCCATCTCTAAAAATAGCCAGACATTGTGGCAGGCGAGGCTGAGGCAAGAGATTCGCTTAAGCCCAAGAGTTTGAGATTGCTGTGTCTGTGACGCTGTGGCACTCTACTGAGGATGACAAAGTGAGACTCTGTTTCAAAAAAAAAAAAAAAAAGGTTGCATGTTTGTATATTTTTCTTCTATGTTTGTAATTTACTCAATCTCTTGTATAGGTGTACATACTGCCTAAGATCTGTACATAAAAATATAGATTATGAATATTTTTATATGATTCTGTGATCAATTTTATGAATGAAGATTGGTGTCAAAAATGTACCGCTACTTTAAGAGATCTTGTTGGAATTAAAATCAATCATTCCCCAAAGTGTATGAATTGTGGTAAAATGAATGGGCATAGTATGTCTAAGTACAATTGACCAGTAACAGTACCTTTGATTCAACTTTAATAGCATCTCTTAAAATGTGTATACACTTTTTTGGCACTCTCTGTGTACGCAAAAGCTGGTTTATATATATAGCTCAGTGTCAGGAATAAAGAAGCTCCTTGATTTATTTAATATTTGGCATCTTCTACCGTATTCTCTTAGCCATCAATATTGTGTGCTATGTACCAAATCACGTCTCCCTAAAATTCCTGTATTTGGAAGTGGAGCCTTTAGGAGATAACCAAGGGTAGGGTGAGACGATGAAGATGAGGTCCTTTGAGAGGATAAGTGTTCTTACAAGAAGAGGAAGAGAGGCCAAGGCTCTCTTTCCATCCACCATGTCAGGACCCAGTGAGAACAGCCATCCATAAGCCAAAAAGAGGGTTCTCATCAGAAATTTAATAGCCCCGGACCTTGATCTAGAACTTCCAGTCTTAAAGACAGTGAGAAAATAAACTTCTGTTATTGAAGCCACCCAGTCTACCTTATTTTGTTATAAGCCTAAACTTATTGTCTTAAAAGAAGGAAATCATTAATACTACATTATGCTACTATATTACCGGCAGTCCCCAGGTTACAAGTGAGATAAGTTCTGTAGGTTTGTTCTTAAGTTGAATTTGTGCATAAGCTGGAACAGGCACATTTACCTATGCTGCTATCCTGACTATACAGCTGAGTTTTTGTAAGGATCAAATAAATCATTGTGAAGAATGAATTAGCCTAAGTATCTTTTTTATCCTTAATTCTCTGAAAACTCTCTATTGGTATTTATTGTTAGATAAAATTGCAAATTATTTATCATGGTTTATTTTATTTATTATTGTTCACAAAATTGATGCCAAAACAAAAGAACTAAGCAGTTTTCTAAAGACTACAGATGACAAGGTAAATACACATCTGCTATAATTTAGTGGCCTGTTGCAATAATAATGGGAGAAATTGAAATTTTAATAAGTATTTTATCTTACTTTTTGATCATTGGCAAAGGTGAAGTGGTCACTTGCCATCCTCAAATTCCTTCTTTCAGCATCGGGCCTTCATCTGTCTTTCTTCATACATTATTACCTAATGTGGTTAATGTCCTCTGTATGACTTAATTTAGAAATTTCAACGGGGGCATCTGGAATATTTGTTCTCAAGACTTCTTTTTGATTAATATAGAAGTAAGTAAAAGGACACTTCTTAGACTAAATCTTAACTTGGAGCAAGCAACTTGGAGGAAAAAAAAATGTCAAAGCGATTCATTATCTAAAATGCAAATTTGATCATGACCCTCCTCTTTCTGGAGGCTATTTCATAAAATGAATTTCATTTATACTGTTAGGGAGAGTAGAGGAGAAAGTTATAGCATTGAGAAAAGGAATCGAACAGAGCTGCTCTCTGGCTTAGGGACTGGTTCGGGGGTATTTCTGATATCTTTATAAGACAAAATCTCAAATTGCAACCATAATAATTGGTTCTGAATTTGAGCAAGTGGATTTGAGGTAAGTTTCTACTACACTAAAAAAAAAAAAAAAAAAAAAAAAAAAAAAAAAAAAAAACTTT